>JAUZNK010062893.1:0-14736 GCA_035046665.1 Euphysa ruthae
TTCACTCAGTGATGAACCTACACGGACTCTCTGCTTCCTGTTCGAAAGATAGCTATATAAGAACTTAAGGCTATTATGCTCTACCCCATAAGTTTCTAACTTGGCAATAAGCAGATCGTGAGGTAAAGTAACATAGGCCTTAGATAAATCCATCAGAACGGCACCAACTTTTAAATTGTCGCACTTCAAGTATTTATTGTTATTATTATTATTGTTGTTTTGTTGTTATTGTTATTTTTATTGTTTTTGTTATTGGTATTTTTATTGTTACTGTTATTGCTATCGTTGTTGTTGCTTTTGTAGCAGCTGTTGTTGTTGTTTATATTAATGTTATTTTTATTTTTATTGATATCGTTATTATTTTTTTGTTATTTTTACTGTTATTGTTAATGAATATTTATAAAACGCGGAATGTTATATCAGTTATACTCATAAAATATGAAAGCACTGTTATCAAAAGCGTCCTGTATGGGTAGAAACAAAAAAATTACTTTAAAATATGAAAAAATATATATTTTTAAAAAGTATGAAACTATAAATGATGCAAAATAGAAAAGCGGCACAATCTTGTTACCGAAAACGATGAGTATCGTAACGGGTAATGTTGAACTTGTGGATAGGACAATAGCCGGCTGTTTGGAAGGAACTAATGCAATAATAGAATCAATTAAAGAAGCACTTAAATAACTTAATTGTTAAACGAAATAATGATAAGCTACGAAGTAAAATAAAATTATCGATTACTTTTAAGTAATCTTTTAATCGTGTGTGTCCTCTCAATGGATCGTATATTTTTTAAGGTTCCAGAAATTTTAAGGTCAAAGAAAAACAATCAAAAAGTTTGCAGAAACGATTACATTGAAAGAAAATAATTCAGCATAAGTAAGAAAATAAAAAAAGAATATTTTTCAAAAGGTTTTATAGAACCGGTACCGAACGAAAATCCTGTAACATGTGCTGTTCATTATCTGCCCCAGCAATGCTTGATCAACATAAAACTTCCAAATGATTGTTTATTTAACTTTCAATAACTTTTTCTTGCTTGAAAATTGGGGGTGGGACCCAAAATTTGTGAAATATGCTTAGAAAAAATCCCATGTTTCTTGCAATATCGAAGACCTTTTAACTTGCATAATAAGCAAAAATTAAATTGGTTTAGACTGATCATGCATAAGGGCATTCCAAGATATGTGATGCCTCGCTTGTTGGTTATATACATGATTTCTTTCGGTAAAAAAGCATAAAGTCTAACTGGTTTCGTTTAATTGTTACCGCCAAAATTTTTAAAATATTCGTCTTCAAGGCTTAGCCTTTATTTAGACTTTGATCATCATAAATTTCCCGAAACTTTAACATATTTATTATCATTATATATTTACCGACATAATATTACATATATAAATATACATTACATATATAAATATATATTACATATATAAATATATACAAATACATATACAAATATAAATTTTGCTGCCTGTTAAAAAAAATATAATATAAGCAAATAAGCGCAAGGTATCATAAAATCAAAAAAAATAGAGATATACCTGAATTATTTTATAAAATATAAGTATTTACACATTTCATATTCAAAGCTTAATTTATAGACAGAGCAAAATCAAAAATCAACTGATGCTGTTATGCACGAATCGGAGGGAAAAGCTAGAAGATAAATAGAAGATAAGAATGCCGATTATCTTTTCATAGAACACTTGTTTGTGGTGCTGTTTAAAAGTCGCAAGAGTTCTGTGAAAATCACCTTCTGTAACGTTTTGTAACGTACTGTTACGTTTTGTTGTGGTTGGTAAAAATAAAAAAAGTAAATGTAAAAAATAGAAATAAATGCGCATGAAGAAGGGGAAAAAAAAAAAAGGTTTTGAAAAAGCAGTTTTTGCCTTTTTGGGAGCCACTTGCGCCCCAAAATTTTGCAAATATACTTTAAAAAAACAATACTGAACAAGATGTTTGTATTGTTGAAGTCCTAACTCACCAAAATCAACAAGAAATCGCTTTAGAGAGATTTTTCTTACGGAATTATAAAAGACTCCTCACTTGAAAATATTTCCATAGCAACAAAATTTACATTTTTGGAAAGAAAAAGCAATTTTCATAAAATCGGGTCTTTAAAATAATTGAATTTAGTTTCAGATTAAAGCTTTAGGTATTGTGAGCATGTGTTTAAAAATGATGACAAACGGTTAAGCGGTTCTAAAACTACAAGCCGAACAACAATCACAATATTCAGAAAACAATCCAAAAGGCTAATAGTCTAGATACCAGTGACGAATTTTTTTACCCTATAAGTTTCAAAAGTTTTATGTTTTTTAATCAAACGAGGAAGTAATACTGGTGTAAGAAGGAATGGTCAGCTGCCCTAAATGCGGGGGAGAGGACGACAGGGCAAATGGGAAAATACTGCTAATTTGGTAGTATGTTTACCCTAATGCTTAAAAACCTAAAACTTTTCACAATAAAAGGTATGGTGGCAAGTATGTTGTTTATGACAAAAATTTCGGGGGTAATGTAGGGTCAGACGGGGCTCAAATGTCCTACCCTTTAACTTGAAATTTTGCGTACAGCAACTTTAGGCCATCGGGTAAGTAATTAATCTTTACCATATATTTGGGCGGTAACATCTGGTCAGACCAGATAAACACTTGTGACCCCGGAAAGGAACCATTTTGTGACTGATATTCTCCCCACTACTTACAACGTCCATATTTTATATGGTAACAGCTATTAGTCGGGAGAACACAAATACATAAAAACTTGCCAAATTTTCCGGCGGCAATTTCGGGTCAAACGTGGTTTAAAATACCCCAACGTGCATGTAATTTACCACACACGTTAATAGCTTGAAACTTTGTGTACAACAAGTTTAGGCCAACAGCAAATAAATTATAACTTAACATGTATTCCAGGGGTAACACTTGGTCAAACCACATAAACCATTGTAATATCAAACACATGTTAGCCCCGAAAGGAAGCAACCATCTTTGTTTCCTGCTTGTTCCCTGCAATTATTCTCAGTTCGCCTCTAGGAACATAACGAAATTATGAAAGCACCTTTTTATTTATTATGATTGCTTTTACTTCCAACTAATTTTAAAACAGTTTGATAATTCCCGAGTGGCTTCTTTGAAGTAATTTTTAGGGCAAATGAAAATTAAAATTATTTAATAAAAAAAAAAAAGAAAAATATTTGTTCAAACAACAATTGATTATTATCAGTGAGTTATAGATAGCATAACAAAAGTCAGGGGAGAAGCTGAAAAACACTTCGGTGAAGAAACATCCGTCATCAGTAGTAAATCCAGAAGAGGTAATATTATGCTTAGCTCTTCTTTAAAAATTGAACAGGCAGTAAGAAAGGCGCCATAGCTTGACTTGAAAACGAAAATCCTTTAGTTGAGACTCCATCTTTCTAGAAATTTTTCTTCAACTTTTAATTGCTAGCCCTGGGAAAGCAACAGAAAGTAGATTCGAATTCAGTTAGTATGTGAAGACACAATTATTTCTGCAAAATCAGGTAATAACACACGTAGAAAATATTTAATGGTTGGCACAGCCCCAGAGTTTGACTGGAAGTAGAAAGGTGCTTGATATGATGAACAGATTTTGTCATTGTGTCAGCTATCACACCGTCAAAGAAATAGAAATTAAGGCAATAAAAGCAAAAAGAATGACACCATTTGGATTAAAATTTTCTTCAGAGTTAGGCACAGATGTTGCTTGGGATAACTTGGATAGATTTGTAGGCACTGATAGTGGGAGAGATAAACTTCACGTTTGAATAGCATAAACAATTCGTCCAAACATGGAAGACAGTAACCTAGAATAAAATCTTGACGATGACCACCCATCTCCAATAGTAAGTGATAAAAGAAAAGCAAATAAATGAAAAAGAGCACAGAAGTCTAGTGGACTTAGTATACAGCCCTAGAAAACAAAAGCAAAACTCTTGCCAAATGACGTTTTATCCAGTGATAATCAAAATGGAATATGAAGAACAGCCACAGTTATTAATTGATAGTTGGCAACGAGATATGCTTTGGATGGCTAATTATCTATCGCCACAAAATTTAACATCAATGTGGGCTGGTTGGATTTCGTCATTTTTTGAGCCATCCTATCTTGTGCAGAAAATCTCATACAGTGACGGATAATTTAGCTATCGCAAAGATTGCCATGCAAATAATAATATAAAAACCACAGTTCGAAACGATATTTATTACACTTGGTCCTTTTTATATTGAAATGGCATTCTTTTCTGCTACAGGGAAAATAATTGCGAAATTTGTTGGTGGACCATACATACTGCTAGAAAGTGGAGCACTGGCCAAATGGTCAATCGAAGGCTTTCTTCGGGGACACAAATTACAAAAGATGTGAACGGTTGCATGAGATATTGGCTCTATCAATGGTAGTTCTCCACTTTATTAAGTTTGTAACAGGACAAGAAAACAAAAGCGAAATCAAGGTCTGCACAATATCGTTTTTGAACACACCAGATCTGATAAAGGAAATGGAAGAGATATTTGATAGATATCTGATTTTTTGCAAAGTCACATTAAATGGCTTCCATGGAAAAACGACCAAATTCTGGTTGCAATATATCCAGTTTATGCATAATATCGTTGCTTTTGTTGAGGTGTACGAGGTGTAAACTTTGACCTTTTATGTCTCTTCTTACCCAGAAATTACCAACTGCTTTTCTGCTATGAATAACATCAAATACACCCGTTGATCTGATCAGTACTTTATGGTTTGGAATCAGTAGAACAAGTAAAGCTTTCTCTGCGAAGCCAATTGATATAACCATGGAAAAGACAATCAACGGAATATCTGCCCTAACTAACTCCATTTCTGCAAGACAATAATGGTCTGAGATTTTAAAAATCACTGCTTTGATCATATGGCAACATTTGAAAATTTTAAATACTATATTTGTCCAAATAGTAAAATCACAAGAAAAAAAAATCACAAAATATGAGCAATATGTGATTTTTGGGCAAAATTTCACCCCTTTAAAGACCTGAGCTGCAAAAATTATCAATAGCGTAAAATGCAAAATTCATCTTTTCTTTTTAAAAAATGCTCGTTTTTTCATTTTTAATTACTTAGTGCATTATTTTTCTCTCAAATATTGCTTTATTTAGAAGTTTTTTTAGGGTTCCTATGTTTGTCAAAAATATGTTGAACATATTTGTCATGATATATATTGAGCACATTTTATTTATTAGGCATTAGATAAAGACAGACTTGCACGGAAGTAAAGAAAAATCCGCGAATTTTGTTTTTAATTTTTTGTTAGAAAAATTTAAAAAACGTTCAATACACCTAAAAATATATTTTAAAACATGCTTTAATCCAAAACTTACGTCATAGCATAACTTAAAATTCTGAAATGACGTAACTGAAATTATGGTGAAATACAATTAAAATTTCAGTGTATGGGGATAGCTGAAAATTCTGTAATAAAATAAGGAACTTAAACGATAACATAAATGCCATTTAAGAAATTACATATTTGAAACTTATGAATTTACTCAGCTGCAGTTTATGAAACAACACAACGGCGATTTTCTAATAACATAACTGAAATATATGTAATAATTTTCTACACAAAACTACCATTTCTTCAGTATTTCATCAGTGAGAAATCAACAAGAAAGATGAATCATCACACTAGTCGGGAAAAAACAAAATGAAACTTGCTGATAAAGCAGTGGAAGATGTAATAAATATGATACAAGACACAATGAATCCCTTTGATCACATGGAATCAGATCGGGCTATTTAACATTGGTACTGTTGCCTAGCAGCGTTGTTTGATATTGAAAAATTTCAACTAATTAGCTGGGTGAGACAGAAAGAAATAAATTTATTGACGAATGTAAAGAGCGCCCAGAATGATTTGAAGAAGGAATTGCAAAAAAAAAGATATTAAAATTGAAAACAGAAGCAGGAAGAAAAAAGATTTTAACCAACGGAAATGAGGTGGCAGCATGTTTTAAGAGAGACTTGTTTGGGAGCTTGCTTTATTTATTTCTGGAAAGAAAAGTAAGTATAAGCAAAATACTTTGCTATCCACTTAAACCAACACCCTTATCATTGACTCATGTGAATGGATCTATACTAAAGACGCCAAAAAGTGCCTAAATGCAGTATATTGAATCGAAAATTACATGGCGAACACCACGCTCGGTTGATGTCACCATAATTGATGCAATGCTTTCATGCATTTATACACAAACTTACCAATCAGATTTTCTGGTGTTGCTTGATATTCGCTTGCAAAAATATGGATTTGGAAGATTAAACTATACACTTTGTTGCAGTCAAGTACTTCTCACCATCAATCCTAGATGCAGAAAGGAGAATCAGGGCAACAGAATCAATTAATGATATTATTATAAAACGTCCTTCTCAAAAGCGAACCAGTAACTGGTTTGCTGCTTTGCGAAATAACGCTTTTAAATATTCTGTAGTCGAACTCTTGGTCTATCAACTATCAATAGAGTAACGATGAATTTGCACTAATATTGGAAGAAAAGATATCGTACTTGAATTTTAACGACGAATGCATCAAGCTTTCTTTTTACGATGGAATGATGCTACGAGAAACTGTTCCTAATTTGTGCAGTACTCATGAAGAGGCAGAAAACAGAATGTTTTTTCAACTGAGTCGTGTACCTTGCATCATGCAAATTAGTTATTCGCTTAGCTGACACTGACTGTTTGGTTGTTTCTCTTGCACTAAAGAATTTTTATGAAACCAATTTGAAGTTACGGCTTGAAGTAGCAACTCAAAGTAAAAATAACCTTCACTATATCAATGTGAGTGAGCTTCATTCAAAACTTGGAAAGCCACTGTGTAGGTCACTCCTGGTGTATCATGTCTTAACAGGGTGTGACTACGCAGCATCTTTCAGCAGAAAAGGGAAAGTCAGACTGCTGAAGATTTTGGAAAGAGGTGATGAGATAGTTAAATTGTTTTCTAAAATGGCGCTTGAAGAAAAACTGAAAAATGTAACAGTAATTGATGTAGAAAAATTTGTCTGTCAGATGTATGAGTAAAGCAGAGGAAGTAAACTATGTTTGAATAGACATATTTTTACAGAAATACGAGACAAAAGATGACCGGTTAAGCTATATGAAGCAGTTTGATGGCAGTATGATGCCACATTGTCAAAAAGTGCTACAAAAGAAAATCAAACGATCTCAGCTGATTGCTAGACGTTGGCTATCCTCATTTAAATCACATCCGCCCTTTCATGATCTAACCAATAGTGGGTCAGATTAGGTAGATGGATACTTCAAACTAAAATGGTTCGAAGGAAAAGAAACACCAGCGGCAATTGATGTTGTGAGCATTATCACTGATGGTATTGATGATGAGTTTGAAAGTAAGGCTTTTTTTTTACACAACATATAAAAACTATATTAAGACTTGTATACTTCACGTTAGTCATAAAACTTTTACAGGTAAGCAGCCATGGCTTAAAAAACTTTTTTAAACGGGATTTTAAAAGGTCTAAAACTTCATATTCGTACAAGAGAGTCCTTTTGCGGATTTATGCAGATATCTTAATAGAGGCTTGTATAAAGAATTTTTAAGACAGTGAGCTTACACAATTTTAAAGAACTTAACATGAGAATGAAGACTGAACAGATGAAGTTTGGATTCTTTGGTAACTTAAACTTAAAAATAATGGTGTTAATAAAAGTAAATGACACTCAAGTCACACTCCAGTCACACTCCAGTCACACTAACATCGGCTTAAAAACAAATCAATTATTTTTCCATTAATAAAAGACGATAAGAGTGATCTTGTCTTCCAAGTGATAAGTTGAAATTATATCTTTATAAGACAATTGTGGACCAACGTAACTGTGAGCCTAATTACTTCAATCTGGTTTTACTTGATAAGCGATCTGTTTTTTCGATTGCATAAAGTATAAGCTTCAATTGTGGAACAACTACATTAATGCACTGTGCTTTGGATTTTTGTTTTTAGATCCTGAACTGTTGACCAACTATGGCAAAGATTCTCTTTTAAAAGAAAATAGTCTTTTTGGTGAGAAATGAGTGTTCTCTTTTTCAGATATAAAGTCCCAATGACAAAAGTAGGGTACATGTCAGGGCATAAAACAAGAGTGAGACATCACAGTGGATGTGTGCTTTTTGAGTATATTTCCAGCCTTACTTCAGCTGGAAAGTACTCTCAAAAAGCACTCCTTCACTGCAACATCCGACGCTTAATTTACGCTTTGCATTTAAGCAAAAATGATCTTTTTCAGTGTTACAAGGTTTTATGTGATCTGAGTTAGGTTACGATGTATTTCCTTATACAAAGTTTCAAGTTATTAACTTATAGGGTAAATGACATGCAAGATGGGGTATTTGAAACCCTGTCGGACCCGGAGTTGTACCCGGCAAATTTATTAAGTTTTTATGTATTTGCGCTCTCCCAACTAACAGCTGTCACCATATAAAAATAGGGTGTTTTAAGTAATGGGGTAAATATCTGTCAAGAAAGGGTCCCTTTTCAGTGTCACATGGGTTAATGTGGTCTGAACAGGTGTTACCCACGGAATATATGGTAAGTTATGATTTATTTGCTTACCTGATGGCCTAAAGTTGCTGTACACAAGATTATTAACATATGGGGTAAATGACATGCGCAATAGGGTATTTTGACATTAAATCGGAAATTTTGGTAAATATTGTCAAAAATAACATACCTGCCACCATATCTTTTTTGTGAAAAGTCTTAAGTAAGTAAGCATTGGGGTAAGCATACTACCAAACTGGACATTTTCCCAGTTACCCTGTCGCTCTCACCTACATCGGCGTCTTCGTTTTCACATCGAAGCATTACAGCACATTCAGACGTTCTTTTTATGCTGTAAGATTTTTTGCAGTTTCTAATAAGTTTGGCATGTTTGTATAACTAACTTGTGCTATCCACACTGTTTTTGAAGTGACGTACAACCAGTATAACCTACGGCAAGCATATACAGCCCTAAAATCAATTTCCATAGTCATTGCTCCCATATTTTTTACATCTTTACTGGTAGTAGATTCTGGAAAAATGTAAAATTAATGAATGGAAATTGACAGCATTTAATTTTAAGGTATTTTGCAAGTCCTTTTTTTTCATCGATGTCGATATCATCGATGTCGATATCGATATCATCGATGTCGGGATATGAAAGTGATTCGGTATAATAGCAGCTAGAATAATATTAATTGCATCCAAGATTTTTAAAAGTTGTTGAAGGTCAAACCAGAGAATTTGTTGAAAATGAAAAAATTATATATAAATTTCAATCTGGATTTCGAAATTTTTTTTCAACAGACACATGTTTGTCATATCTTCATGACAGAATTACAAAAGGTTTTGAAAAAGGGTGTAACACTGGTGAATGTTCTTTATATATCAAAGGACTTCGACAAAATAGATCTTAATATTTTGCTTGAAAAAATGCAAACCATGTAGTTTTCTGGTTCAAGTCTTATCTCTAAAATAGAAAATTTACGGTGAAAGTTGATAAAGAACTTTCTGATGAAGCATTAGTGAAATGTTTGTCCCTCAGAGGCCAATTTTAGGACCTCTTTTGTTTTTGCTATTTATAAACGACATGACACAAGCATTAGACTGTGAATTACTTCTTCATACAAATGACTCTTGCTTGATTTTCTAACATAAAGATGTAAAAGAAATAGGCTAAAGCTAAATTTCATGTCTGAATTCTTTAAAATTTCTGAAAATAGAAGTATCTCTCTACGCTACAGCCATCTAAGGCTAGATACACCCTTGGGAAGATCTACCATGGGAAAAAACTGTCTGTGATCAAAAGTACCCTTTATATGGAACAGGCTTTCTAATGAAATAAAATCAATCACAAACTATAACGTATTTAAACATAAGATCAAGGAGACATTTTTTACTTCTTCGCGTATAGTTTGTAGACCTGATAAATATAGAATTATATATTTATTATATTTATATATATTATATTTATTATATAATTCTGTAAATAAATTCTATTAATTATATAAATAACACTCTTTTTTATTGTTTTTTATTTTTTTTTCACTGTCCTTAGGCTCAATCAATTTCTATGTTTTTTTTGGGACCAGAATGGAAATATTGCTGTGACAGATAATCTTTGTGTGTAACCTTGCCTCCATTTGTTTTTTTATCTTAATGTTTATTCGTGTTGTTATTATTTTGCTGTCTATTGTAGGTTAATTTTAATAGCTTATGTATATTTGTTTGTGGCATAATAAACATTTACTTACTTAAAGAATGGATTTATTGCGTGTTATCATAAAATTCTTTCAGATCAAAGCTGATAATAAGTGAAGTTTGGTTATGTGTCTCAACAACTTAATCTAATATTTCCTGATGTTTTTCTTAACAAACTACTAACTAATGTGTAATTTCTTTTTCAATTTTCAAATTACTTCAAGTTTTATTTATATAGCGATTGAGAAATTCTTTATCAACTTGCTTTTATAGGTAACAAACCCTTTCTATTTAGAGCATAAGGGTTTGTTTTATAGGTAAAAAACCTTTTCTATTTAGAGCATAGGGGTTTGTTTTTTTAAACAATTTGTATCATTAGTAAATTTTAAGAGCAATTTAAATCATACCGGATTTATCTGCTTAGATAGAAATAATTTTTATATCCAGTTTAAATCTTATCTTTTTCTCATATAGAAAAATGATTTGAGAATTTTACTTATTCACCAGGAAAACTTGGAAACCAAACACGTTTTTTGGTGAATCAGTATAGTTTGGATTATCCTGAAAAAGTGGAATTGTAATTTCTTTAATGTGGGAACTTTAAAATTAGTAGATGGTTAATTAATTTTTTAGTAACTCATTCATTATCCACAAACCTACACCAAAAAACATAAAATTTTGTTTTACACCATGAATGCGAGATTTAGTTGATTGGATGCCTGATTGATTGATTGATTGATTGCTGAGAAAAAGTCTTTCTTCAATAAATGAAAACTTTTAAACTTTCCGATTTTTTGCCTATTTTACCTGATAGACTTTTTATACCCAAAGGACTTGCCTTGTCTTCCACAAAATAGGTTAAAAGCTGAATGCGATCTTGATGCCAGTTGAAGCGGCATTTTATTTTCCAGTCGAAGCAATAACGGCTACAAAAACAGATCCAGATTTTGGTATGTTATTAAAATTTTTTGGTATCCTATAATATTTACTACTAGCTACTCCATTAGTTAAAATAATATTAAAATGGCTGAGAAACACCATTGTCCACACTGTCCACATTAAAGAATATACAAGTCTATAGGAATTGCGACAGAATATTTACAGCAGTAGGAGGTATTGGATCAATATAACCAAGCATAACCTCAGTCAGTTAGACCTAGATAGATTTAATATGTAAACTAGTTAATGTTACTTTGGTTTTCTCTTCATTAGAATGAAGATATTGACACAAGACTTTATAACCAATATCAACCTTATAAGATTGATATTGTCATAATCGTCATTAAAGATTTTTCTGAGAATGAATAAGATTCTTTCTCTAGAGGATACCATGCGCATATTTGATTGGGGAAACGTTAAAGTGCAATCACACGGTTATAATCAGAGGGTGAAAAAATTTTCATTAAGATTATTCCAAAGCTATGCTATGGGCTCAAACCAACATTTAAGCGAAATGTTATGAAAAACTAGGTGAAATTGATCATTTTAAAAATCCGCATAAACAAATTTTTAAATGACGTCAATGGTATCCATGGCAACCGTGATATCTAATTTGTTTATACCATTACCTCTCTCACTTTTAAAATAAAAATTTATATGATAGGTAAAATATGCGGAGCTTTTAAGCTACAACCGTTTGATCCTTCCTTAAATTATAAATGTTGATTTTACCAAGTTAGATATTGGGGCCATCATATGTCAACTTTGGTCCAAAAATTTTGCTCAATAAGTTATGCTAGTGAATTTTAAAGACGTAATAGATTAGAATTTTTAATTGTGTTAACACAGCAACCATTATAAATATAACGTTCTCAACAACTGTTACAACGTTCTTAGCAACTGTTATAACGTTCTTAACAAATTTCTTTTTAGGGTTTGCTAGACTTTTCCAAACCAAACGTTTTTCTCTGACATCACTATTTTTTCATTTCATTTACCGTTATTTTAAACTATAACAGATAAATTAGAAGCTTAATTCCACGTCAAGTTGATTTAAATGGCAGAATAAAATTTTATCTTTTTCCAATTTAGGTATATTTTTCTGCGATATATTGGCCCAGACTCCCTCTTCCTTAATATAAAAAGTTCAGTTTTCCGGATCTACGTTGCAAAGATTAAATTTTTAGTCATACTTTTGTGTTACACAAGTAAAGTATAAGAAAGAATCCTTCATCCCAAAATTATTGAATAAAAGAATTTATTTTTAGGCATAGAAAGTTGTCATTTTTGTAACTAAGTTCAGTGTAATGATCAAAGTGAATCACAAAGTAATGATCAAAGTGAATCACAGAGCAATGATCACAGTGGATCACAGTGTAATGATCAAAGTGGATCACAGAGCAATGATCACATTGAAAAGGTTAAACAAGATGTTTATCTAACTCTCATCAGAACCTAAACATTATCTGTGATAATGATCCCTTTTTTCTTATAATTACGTAGCGTTCTCGGTAGCCACATCAAGTACGTTCTTTCACGCAAATTTCTTTTGTTGTTGTAAAAGCACGGACATATGAGTTTCACAATATCGGTTTTAAAAGATGTGTGTAGCTTGCTGTATATAATAGGGTTAGCCATACTGTTGCACATCTGCAGCATTGTTAAAATTGAATATATTGTCATTGCTTTTGATAATGGTAGCACTGAGCGGTGGTAAATATACCAAAGAAAAAAAATGCTTGTAGGGAGCATACATACGTAAAAAACCATTACTAAAGCAAAAATCATTTTGGTAGTTTTTCTATTCTGTGACAATCGAAGTTTCAGTTGGTGTTTACATTGAGAGAAAATTCCACTGGTAACGTCACGTCGTAATTTGATAACGATAAGTGAATAAAGAATCGTCATAACGGTTATGGGTATGCATGTTTGTATTATAAACACGGAAACTCCATACGTCCTAAATATACGCTTTGGCATAAAGTTAAGACAAGAATAGATTTTGCCACGGTTAACAGAGTAAAGTTTCAAATGTCCGGGTATAAGGTAAACGCTACCAAAACCTGCTGCGCCAACCCACGTACACACTATTAAGGATACTATTGTACGGTGGTATGGTCGCTCGTGTAAAGGCCATTTTACAACAATAAACCGATCTATCGAAACGAATAATAACGTCAATGCTGATGCTGTATTACTCGCCACACTGAAGAAATATATCAGACCGCATCCACCATCGCCAATTGGGTGAAAACTGATCGTAAACTGTTCAAATAGCGTTCGAAGTGGGTTTATACTTGCGTTTATGAAATCTGCTAATGCTAAGTTTACCATGAATACTTCGCAAGATTTTAACCTTGGCCATTTTAAACCAAATACCAAAAGCACCAAGGCGTTTCCTACAGTACCCAAAATAAAAACTGTGAAACAAATCAATATGGTAAAATCTCGAAGATATGCTTGTTCTGTGGCTGGGTTGGTTTCTCCAGAATAAGCAATTTTTTTAGCACCAAAACTGTCATTCAGACTTGCAGAAACCGTTGTAATGTTCATTTTCTTCTTTTTTAGTTGGAAGATTTTCTTTTTTTACTTTACTAAAGTAAAAGTCAGAGTCACTGTTTCATTGTCGGAAAAATATTCTTACAATAAAAATTTCATATTAAGTTTTTTTGCAGTTTAAATGTCAATTCTAAACAATTTTTATTACATTATAAGTCTTAAAAAGCATCGCTAGGGGATATTTGATGTTAGGTTTTTTACGCTATTTTTATTACATTATAAGTCTTAAAAAAACATCACTAGGGGCTATGTGATTTTATGTGTTATCATTATTGAGGAATCTGAAAAGTTATGAAAATCTAGTCGCTTATCAGAACTTCTTATTTGTTATCGGTTGAATAGAAACTCACCAATAAAACAGCTGCGGCGGGGACCGTGGGTTGGTTACATAATATAACATAAGTAAACAACACGTCTAAAACTTGATGTAAACACTCAGGGTACTTGAAAAGTTCAAATACTCAGAGCAGCTTGGTATAAATATTCAGGGGGATAATAAGGGCGCTAAGGGAGCTAAGGGTCTATGATGAAACATCTACAATCTTAGGAGATATTCATTTTGTGATAAATGGATGCGCTATAAATCATCGAATAATCCATCGCTGAAATAATTGATTACTCTGAAAACTCATTTTCTCAGAAAGATTTAAATTTGTTCTGTCATTCTATAACAAGAAATTTAAGTAGACGTCAAAAGAACCCTATAAGCCCTGGGAAAATCTTCAGGTCCCATCCTGAATTTTTCGGACCATGAAACTGATACTTTTCACTTTTAAAAAAATTAAAATAATAAAAAGGGTTTCATTTTAAAAAGGATAACTTGAAAAAACTTCTCCAAAGCAAAAAAGAGAATTTATCACTATGAGACTATGACACTATGAGACTTTGAGACTATGATACTATTAGACTATGACACTATGAGACTATGACACTATGAGACTATGACACTATGACACTATGAGACTATGATACTATGAGA
>JAUZNK010062904.1:0-14735 GCA_035046665.1 Euphysa ruthae
ACTATTTCGCTTCTTTTATTTAGAAGACCCTCTCCTTTAAATGTGATTATCTCTGTTTTTTCCGCAAGGCACAAGCTACATGATTTTGATTGCTGTACATTAGGTGCGCATTTTTTTTAAATTTTCCATTTAACGACAGGAGTCCCGTTTTGCTTTTTGATGCTCCAATATTCTTTGGAGAGCTCTGTCTCTAATTGATATTTTTCGTTTACGAGCGATTTTTTGTGATTTGCTAAGCGTAATTTGAAGGCTGTTTCGCAAAGTCCTATGTAAAATTTTGCTGCCTAGTTGTCAAGATTCTAATCAATTTTTGCTTGATAGACGATATTTGTTATGAGGCATTTTTGGTTTAAAGGGCATAGGGTCTTGTTAACACAATTACATGCTTTTGTATCTGGAGCGCTATCTTTTTTAGTAATTTTGTGGTTAATCGAATTTACAAAAGACTTTATAATAGGGGTACAGGAGTAACTAACTTTTAGCATGTTGCAGTTGAATATTTTTCGATATTTATGGCCAACTGGAAAATGTTTGTTGATGAGTTTAAGGAAGAATCCAACGACATTAGTTTGAACATTTTTGCTGTAGGGTGGGTTAAACCATAATATTTTTCTATTTCTTTTCTTTTTTTGTTTGGCATTGTTATTTTCATTTTGGTATTTTAGTTTATATTTGTAACCTGACTTTTCTAAAGCTTCTTGATATTGAGGAACGACTTGATTGAAAATTTCTTTGCTTGATGATAATCGAGATAAATGGGTTTCTAATGTTACGGGTATATGTTTGATAATTGAAGAGGGGTGGTTGGAAGTCTACAATTTTTAAGTTGCACTGAATAATAACGTCCAAACCTAACCTTTTAAAAATATGAAAATCTTTTTTTATTCGCTCCATTTCTTGCCCATTCTTGTTTTTAAATACTGCTAAGCCGTCATCTCTGTACAAGCCAATATTGTTAATGTTATAACTTTGTGACAAAATAAATAATAAATATATTCCTACCAGATCGCATACTTCAGCTCCGCCGTAGGCACCCATTGTGACATCAAGTGTGCCAATCCTCTTCTTTATCCAAGCTTCTTTGTCTTGAAACAGTAATGATTTTCTGTCGTGATTAATTATTTTTATATTTTTATTGCTTATTGCTGTGTAACTCAAGGCGAATTTTATAGAATTTTTTAATAATGCTTCGCTAATTGAAGGATAGAAGTCATCTTCAAATATCAAAACACGAAATAATGGAAAATTAGTTCAAATACCGAAAGTAAAACTTGAGATTACACAAAAAGCTTTTTCTTTCTACGGTGGAGTCATTTTTAATAAGCTTCCAAAAATACGATCCGCTGAGAGTACACACACATTTAAAAAATTATTTAAAAATAATCAATAGCTTTATCTTAATTTAAATTTTGTTTTTGCAGTTTATCATTATTATGTTAAGTTATTCAATTGTTCCTCAAATTGGTCATTACTCTATTATTGCATTAGTTCCTTCCAAACGGTGGGTCCTAATCACAAGTTCAAAATTATTCATTCGACACTCATCATTTTTGGTATACACAATTGTGCCACTTTTCTATTTTGTATCATCTAAAATTTTATACCTTTTAAATATATATAATTTTTCATATTTTATACTAATTTGTTTATTTTTATTTATGTCCAGTATCTTTTGATAACAGTATTTCATATTTTATGAGTATAGCTGATAGAGCATCCTGTATTTTATAAATATTAATAATAATAATATAATAATATGGATAAAGAGTAATTTAGGTGTTGACATCTAATTTGTGCTAGTCAATGTATAAGTAGTTACTTAGGTGTTAACACATAATTTGTGCCAGCCAATGTATAAATAGTAATTTAGTTGTTAACACCTAATTTGCTTTAAAAAATTATTCTCTTCTGTTATTTCAAAATTTGAGTGAATATAAAGACAAAGCATAAAAAAGCCACTATATTTATGGCTAATGACAGATTTTGCTCTTTAAAATCTGGGAATTTTTGGAAGTGAGATTCTTCTGTAAAGCATTTATTCTGATGAGTTTAGAGAGAATTTAGGTCTCTACTTTGAGTGCCTGATATGTTTACTGCCGTATGGACATGTTAAAATTATTTGGATATGTAAAAAATAGGATATGGTTTTCTCCCTAAATTTATTTGTACTTAAGTTGGTCAATTAGCTAAATCATTTTAAGTGTTTATCATTTCAATATTGCCATTCATGTGTGTGTAGTGGAAAACCAACAGTCCTGCCAAAATAACCTTTTAAATGACAGGCTGCATCAGTTAATATAATGAGCCAGCTTGGTCTGTGACAGTTTCTAAACTTTTCTGTTATCTTAAATTCAAGACTATATTTCAAGGTCACTCAATGTTTGAATTCAGAGATGGGATTGAGGTATAGTTCTTTATAGATTAAATCATTTACTTAGGGAGCTGAAGAAGCATTACGCAAAGAGGCTGGCTTAGATTCTGTATCTAAGGAATCAGATGCAGTAGCTACTGATGCCGACTTGTCAAACGTTTTATCTGAGTATGAAAGGTATGTAAGTTAATAAAGTTGAAAAGGAAAGAAAAAATTAAAGTTAGCTTAATAGACAGTAATTGGCAGTAATTGAAAAAAGTATTTCTGTCTATTTATTTCATTTATCTGTTGGTTAAGTTTTGGTATCTCTACTTGTTCAGAGGTATATCCTGATTTTTCATCTTTTTATCCTATGTTTGTGTATATTTTTTAGTTGTAAAAAGATGATTGTTATTGAATATAAGTTAATAAATAAAAACCTAAGCATAACTTATACTTTTGACTGGTATGTAGTTAGTCAATTTTTTATACATTTTTGCTATTTTATATATCTTTATTTAGCTGTTTTACCTAGATGTTTTAAAATTCTCCTTAGTGTTTATTATTGCACTAATATTTATCACTTTTTAGGAAGTGATAATCAGAATGCACCTAGCTTATCAAAATATTGAACCTCAACAAATCTAAAAACTTTGAGAATCTTTTTTAAACTTATTTAGGATGTTTAAAGAATGTTAAGATAATCATACATTTCACTTGTTGGAATTCCTTAAAATGTGGCCTAAAAAACTTAAAAGTTTATTTACTTAAAAATATATTTACCATTTTGATTCAGTAGTCTACGATTTATGTATTTTTTAACTATTTGTGAATATTTGGAACTTATGGACATAAAATTCTTCAAAAATAAGTACAATTCTGTTTCAGTGAAAATTTACGTGTACTTTAAAAAAAATCCTAACCTACCAAATCAGTTGAACAAACATAGCAATGTTTTTTTTTTCCCTGAAATTTTTAAAAAACCTCTTCTTTTCTTTTTTGCAATTTCTTAGAATTGAGATTTACAGTTATCCTGCGTTAAGTCAAAAAATTTTTACTTAATTTGACTAAATTTTGTGGAAATCATTGAACTTTTTCAGCAAGTCCTTAGCAACAAATTTTGTTCCTATAAAATTGTCTCATTTTATTGTAAGTTTTTGTTATTGCAAGGCCAGAGCAGCAAGTTTGTTAAACAAGATTTATATCTAAGAAAACCTGTAAACCTTTTATTTTTTTCTATTTTCTTTTTTTTTTAGTCGAGTCTATATTTGAAAAGGAAAGCAAAATAAGTCAAAAAATAAGTCACGTTTAATTTTTAGATCATAATTTTCTCAAAGCGTTTATCTACTTTTTTTTTTTTTCATTTTCTAAATAGTTGGTTTGCTTCTGTTTAGTGATGCCGACCCATTGCGATATGAAGAATATTACGAGGGGTAAGAATATATTATTTTGAATCCATGGCAGAAGGTCCAATAATCTATCAAAGAGTCATTAAATTTTCTCCAAATTTTTTGATCATTTTTTTGTTGAATTTATTTTGTCATAATGTCTTGAAGGGAGAACTTAATTGTTCAATTTGGTTCAACATTGGTTATTAATATTATTGACCTCATTATGGCCCTATGAGCTAACAAAGGTAAAATTCTTGAGATTTCTTTCATTAGACTTTATTTTTCTCTTTGCACATGAAAACTTCACTGATCTAGGGGTTATTTAGTCACTGACTTTTTGTTTCAAACCTTAGAATGAAAATAGAGATATGTGTCTTTATAATAAGTAATTAATAGAAAACTTTATACTGAACCAGCATTTTTGTTCTACCTGCTTTATTATACCACTGATGCTTACTGATGCAAAGTTGGTGAATTTCTATGATTTCCATATGAAGGCCATCTTTTTAACATTAGGTCTCTAAACATAAATAATAAATGTTAGTTGAATTGAAAAGGAAAACAATTTTATGTTTTGTAGCACAATGTTGTATACAAAGAAAGCGCATCAGGTTCTTTGGTAATATATTGTGACTTGTGTGAAATGCAATCCCACAAGATAAGATTATAAAGTCTTGCCAAGTGGTAGTGGTGAACCTCAAACACTTCATCTATGTTATGTATATATTGATTTATCTTTAATTTATCCCGGATACAATTCCAAAACATTTTCATAAGACAGACTTAAGACTTATTACTTTTTAATCCCTGAAGTATTGAGCTATTTTATGGCTGCAATGCCTACACTTGACGTTGACATATTTGCGCTCCGTCGGGTAAGAAGTAGTCATCTAGTTACTGAGATCAATACAGCCCATCAATTGGTTATAACAATTGAGAATGGTTGAAATGGTTGTTTCAATGCTACATTTAGTGACAGTAGTTTTAACAGCATTGGGTATAATCATGAAAGCATCTCTTTTATCTTTCCATTGTGTTACTGCAAATCCAAGGCGTGATAGTCTTCCATACCGTCAGGATCTCTACCAATAGTGTCCAAACCAGCTATATAAAATAATGCTGTATACATAGCTTGCTTTACATAACAAAACTGACTTTTGACCAAATCTGGATCGTTTCTTTGGAATGTATTGTTTTCTAGTCATGTATTTTAACAGTAACAAAGATTCGTCGATTGATTTGTCTATTTTGAGAAATAAAGTTTGTTGAAAACGCTTGCTCAATAATTGCAAAACTGGTTGTATTTTAGCAGACCTAATATACTCGTGACCTAATTCTTCATTGTTGCAAAAGTGAAGAAGCTTTTCTAATAATATTAACTTATTTTAGGACATTATTCACCTAAATCAAAATTTTTCAAATAGTCAGTTCTTCGTATAATATATGTGTTCTCTCGGCTTATGGATGACACCATGATAAATCAGCACAGCAAAATACAAACAAATTTCATTTTGCCCGATCAGTTCCCATTTATGAAATCTTGAAAATGTGGAAAATTCTTGGTCCCTCATATTTTGTTTAGCATATAAATTAGTGTTATTTACAATCATATCTACAAATTCATCTGTAGCGGTAAGCTCAAAAATATCAATCGGAATTTCACTATATACATCATTAGTGACTTCTGGATCTGTACCCTCAAATGTATGTCTACGTAGTCCTGGTGTTGGCTCTGCTTGTGACCAAATGGTATTAATATATAATGTATTATCTTTCTTTGCTTTATTTTTTCTTGGTATGTTTACTCTACCTCGTTTTGGACCAAGCTGGGTGTCATGTTCCTCTATTACAGGAGGAGGTGGTGGAAAATCCAGTAAAAAATCTTCAACTACTTCATATTCGCTATCTGAAGAAATATCAGTAGCATTAAGGTATTCATCATAATCAGAGTTACTCAAATGATATAATTCGTCGTCAGTTCTCATCATAAACTCGTTTATTTCATCAACTGAATTCTGTGTTGATTTTGCCTTTTTTTTTTTTTTTTTTTTTTTTTACTGTTATCCTGGAAAAAAATTTGATGGCAACTATAGAAAACTTGAATATTCAATATTTACATGGGTTAGAGTAACTATTATGGTCTCAAAATTTCCGTGAAAAACTCCTCTAGCGTATGACCATGGTTTGAGGACATTCATAGAAATATTAAAGCTGGCTTCACAGTTTAAAGTCAAAATGCGAGTATACTCATCATTAACAAGATACAGACTATGTTGTCATGCAAGTATACTGGTCATTAACACTTAAGGGGTTAAGAAACTGTTGAAAAGAAGCAATGAGATGTAATATATATATATATAATATATTTTTTGTTTATTGTATTTTTTTTTTATTTTTTTTTCACGCACTGGAAAAAAATACAACTCCCTTAAGTAGAAAAATAAAATTGTATGAGACTTTTTCAAAACAACTTTCATAACAACTATCGTGATGACATACACTAATTAACATTTAACAATTTAGGTATGTAAATTTTTGAATTTATGGCTTGTAATATAAGCCTTGAAATTAATTTAGTGAATACATTGAATCATATTGGTGAAGTAGGTTAATTTAAAGTTAATTGAAAGGGTTTGCTGTAATCAAACTAATGATTTACTCATAAAAAAACAAACTTTTATACAAATTCCAATACAGATTTTGTAGCAACCACTCTACTTCTTGTCTGTCGTATTTAAATATTATATTAGGTTTGAGTCAGGACTAATCACCGGTAGGTATGATTCCCATAGGCTTAAAAAAGTATTCAATACAATAGATGCAATTAGAAAAAATGGTATAATTGATTTTTTTAAAAACTGCTTTAAATCATATTTTTCTGATGGTAGTTTTAAAAATAAGTTGGAGCAATTTTTTCTAGTTCTGGCAGCCTAAATTGCATAGTTACCTGAAGTTTTATTTTAAGGCCATTACTGTTTTTATATGTAAATGACATGCTAGCAGTGTCTGATGGTTCAGGTCTTTTATTTCATAACAAACTCAGCATCCACTTCATTGAGGATAAAACTTAATTTATCTTTTTTTCAAGTAAAGAAGATCTTCCCAGTAGATACCAAAGCATAAATAATAAAAACCATTCTAAAGTTAAATGTCTAGACTGTATTTTTGATGAAATCATCTGTGGTAATTCAATGGCTCTTAATTTTATAAACAAAGTAAATTTCAAATTAAAGTTTCTAAATGGACAAAATAATACACTTAGCCCCAAACTTTGAAGGCTTTTATGCAACGCTCTAATTCAACTCCGATTTGTTCTACATGGTATGCAAGTCTAAGTAAATGGCATAAGAAATAAAAGGCCTGTGTTCCTAATTAGGACCAAAAGAAGCATTATTTTTTTTAATTATTTAATTTTGCTGAGTTCCAATTTAATATAATGATAGAAAATGTTTTTTATATTAACTCAAGTGATTTAGAAATTTTGTCTGAATCACACTCTTTAATGAAAGCTCTTTTTTAGTTTTAGGGAAAGAATGTGATGAAGTCCATAATTATTAATTGTTTTATCTCAATATCATGCTAACCCTCTCATAGAATCTCATTGAACCATTGGTAAGGGTGTGGTTGAGGTTTATGAAATCATGAAATAATGCAAGTGTAAGTTAGGTTTAAAGAATTAGTTAAATTAATATTAATATTAATTAATATTAATATAAATTAATATTATTTTTATAGTTTGCAGCAATTCGTAGAGAAATCTCTTGATGCTTATAAGGTTTGTTATATATCATCATTACGATTGGTTACCATCTGGGTGTTTTTGTTCAATATAAATTTCAAATAAAGAAAATCTGTCACCTTATTTTTAAAGTATCACTATATCTGTAACAATGTGAGAACTAGAGTAAGTTGTAAGTTCGCACTTTTATTATATGAACAATTTTTAGAAATATAAAAACTCAATATGAAACTTTATATGATACACGCACATCACATATTTTTGAAAAGAATAAAAATTACCGTTACTATTTAAGAAAAATGTTGCCACAATCGTTGAACATCCTTATTAAGGCTAATAAACTTATTTCACTATACAATGCAGTAAGTATGACGAGCATTGCATAAGCAATAGTTCGCAAACTTTATCAGCTTTTTTTTTTTTTTTTTACTTTTAAATTCCTATCTTTAATCAATAACCCTTTTTAAAATCTTTTTAGAAGCAAATTTACCATAAAGAATGTTGACCCATATGAACATATGCCAATAATTCTTGTTGCCTTTTATTATTGGTAGTTTTTAACTAGGCAAACCAGTCAGTGGATCTCTGTTCTCCCTATATTTGTTGCTATGGAGTTTAATTTTTGCTTCTTTTGTGGCTAAATTTTTACAATGATTTAGGAGTAGGTAAATTTGGATCTTTAAAGTGCTTCTGCACATCAAGGCTTCAAGGTTTAAGAGTCCCGGAATTGATGCTGTTTTTCTATAAATTTAATAATTTCTTTAAACTTTTATGTAATTACATTTAGCAAGAGCTCTCCCTGATACTTTACCCGGTGTTTGTTCACCTTTATTTGGAGTGTGTTTATAAAGGTTATGCAGCTGAAGGTTTGTAACAGTTGTAAACTATCTGTGTATTCTTGAAACAAACACTAAATGTATTTATGAAAAATTTATTGTAAGACAAAAAATTTCTGTAAATTAAATAATTAAATTAAATTAAACAGGCAAAATTTTTCCAGAATGAGTTTTAGTTTGGGATTTTTGTTAATAAGTTTTATTTCATCATTTTCAAAAACTTCTTTTAACTCTATCATAAGTACCACAAACTAATGGTGTATATTGCCTGATTGTTCTAACTTATTTTATTAGTATTTCATTTTTTTTCTGTTGTTTGAAACTATATAATCATTGCCAGTCATGCTTTTCTTCCAGATATTTCTAGAATTCTGGAAAAATCGACCTTGTATTTGGAATGTTGTGATATATTTTTATGAAATATACATTTTTCTTAAAAAAAAAATTTAGTTATGATAACACCTATTGTCATTACTGTTTACCTTAGAAATGTTAGGACACATTTTATGTGTATATTCAATTCCAAAGTGGTTAATTTCTTTAACCCTTTTAGTTTATTTATAGGTCCTTTTGACTGAAAAAGTTGTAGTAGTTTTTCTTTTATAAAAGGTATATTTAATTTTTGATATTTCGCTTATGTATTTCCTAAAACTACTAATCGCAAAGATTTATGCATTTTAATCATTTTCAACTTCCTTTTTTTTCTCATGTTAGTGTTTAATGGAAGCCTTTTACGAAAATTACCATAATTAAACCAACAAAAGAGGCTTCCCTGAAAGACTGAAGTAAACATGAGAAAATACAAAATGCTCTAATTTTGCTGCATAAAATATTTGCTTTGAACATGGTGGCATTAACTTTGATGGCAGCATTTTAGATAATGTTGCTTGTTTTACATTATTACTTCAATAAGTATAACCCCTTCACGTTTTTATGTTCACTGCGAGTGTGACCCATTCACAATGTTATCTTCACATACTTTGAAAAGAAATTGGTAAGAAGTCATTTGGGAAAAATAAAAAGAGTATTTAAATTTTTTTGAAGCAAAACAATCTTTTTCTCAAACTTCACTCTCAATCCATCTTAATTAGATTTCTGCAATTTAATTTTTATATTTTACGTTTTGTAACAGCAATAAATATCTCTCCAAATATATAAAGAGCCAGGTTATACGATATCAATAAAATATTGATTAATCGTAGAACTGCAGCATAGTTTCTCATACTAGTCCAGTGAAATATTTTATGTTTTAGCGGAAAAATTCTACAATAAATTTAGTGCATACCAAGAAAGTTACCGCCATGAAGATCTTGAAAAACTGCGCCTATTCAAAAAAAAAGAGCACATGGTGTCAAATAATGAATATCTTAATATATTCAGGTATATATATTTTTTTTTCTGTGGGTTCAAATCAAGACTTAATAATAGTTATTATTTAACAACTCCAATCTTCAAGAAAGTGGTAATTTTTTTCGTTTTTTTTTTTTTTTTTTTTTTTTTTTTTTTTTTTTTTTTTTTTGCACAGGTTTTTTTTTTTGCAAGATGAAAATTTAGTTGGTACCAGTCCTGAAATCTAAAGCCTTTAATCTTAAAACTAGATTTGGTTTTAAAATCATCTGTTTTATCATCTCCTTCATTTATTCGTATGAGATTCATTGAAATTTCTTATAATAAATTTTATTATTTTTTAAATTTAAAACTTTATAAATTCAATTTTTTAAATTTCATTCAACCATTGTATGAAGTTTGTATACGTAGCCTTTAACTCTATTTGTTTTGGTCTCTTCAAAGTTAAATCAGTTAAGGGTGATGTGAAATGTTTTATTATGCATCTTTGAACAAAAAGATACTTTTTCATAAAGCAAAATTTTTCATGTCAAAAATCTTGATGACGTAAGTAAAGAACTCAAAATAAAGAATTTATTTTAATTCATTTGAAAAAAGAAAAAAAACTGAATAAAAATGTTGTTCAGCTTCTATGTAAGTTAGTAAACACATTGATCACCATTTGGCTTATATAACAAAGGTTTCATGGACTTGTGCCACAAAAATTTTGTATGAAATTCATAGTATGAAGTATCATAAGCAAGTGTCTTATTTTATTTATTTATTTTTTAATTTGTATCGAACTTGAATTTGTCCAAATATGATAATTCTGGATCAAAAAAACATTTTCTCAATTTTTTTGAAATTATTAAATTTTTAAAAATGTAGTTGGGATATCATAGAATGTAACTGCCAAAAGTTTAAAAAGTCCAGGTCCCTAAACATGTCAATTTTAGTCCAAAAAACAGGTTTTTGAATTTTCCTCAAGAGTTTTTTTTTTTTTTTAATTATCGTAGTATGTCGCCTATCTTGTAAAGTTTTTGGGGCCCTGTACCAGAACTTCTAAAGTGTAAACTTTGGTCAGAGAAACAATGTTTGCTTTTTTTCAGAAAATTTTATCAAATATTGCTATTTTTTACATATTGTCAAGAAGTCATGTCTAATTTATTTATATTTAATAATATTTTCTAAAATATAATTTTTGTTTTTTTTTTCTGAAAATTTTGTTTCAACATCGATAATTTTTTTTCAAAACAATGAATTTTACCAACATATTTTATTTTATTTATAAAGTACTATGTTAATCATCAAAATGTTGTTTTGTCTAAACCATGCTCCCCTTGTTCAAAGAAGAAAATTTACGATTGCATAAACTTTACATGTTGATAAATTCTGCAGAAATTTTTTTTTGTGATGTCAGAAAATATTTGATGTCACGGACACCAAATGTTTTCATCTGAGGTACCACCTTGGCCAGAAAGGAGCCAAATTTTTGTCTGAAAAAGAAATTTTCATAATTTTATAAAGCAATTAAGTTAAGAATTTTTTATTTATTTTTTTTTTTTTTGAGATAAATAGAATCCGACAGTGTAATAGTCACTAGATGCTTTTTTTTTGCAACAAAACACCTTTTCATTTTTGGTATCACAATATAAAAATGTCTTAAGCTTTTCTTGTGCTATCGCTATTATCAACTAATAGCTATTAATGTAATAGATAAATTGACTTTTGTTGCAGGGTAAGGTCTGTTTTGGTGAAACATTTGAAGAAACATGCGAAGGGTGCATACCCTTTGCATGTTTCTTTTTTTATCAAACTCATTATTTCCTAAAGAAATTCTTCTCTGCCAATTCTTCAACTCTATCCAATTTCTGTAATGGTAAAACTTTAGGTTAATGCTAGTTTTAAGCATTTTGTTATTTCATTTTTAGAAGTAACAAATACGTCATTAAGATGTCCAGGGAATCATTTAATGTACTAAAGAAATATTTAAAGGTGTGATTTTATTTTTATGTCAAGGCTAAAAATTAAGTGGTGTAAAAATCTGTTGTAAAATAAAAGCCTGATTAAACTAAACAACAAAGGGTTTGCTAATTGTATGAAATTATTTGATGAAAAGCATTAAAACTCACTAATAGTCACTTTTTTCAAATAAATCGCACTCTGCAAGGCTGGAAGCCATTACTAGGCTGGAAGCTAAAGAAAAGTTAAAGCTCCAAACTTACCACCCCAAATTTCTACTCATACTCTGAGTTGGTGATACTTAGATTTGAACGGGAAACCTTGCAATTGGGATTCAAATGCACTACCAATGGAGCTATTCCAGTAAAATTATAATTATTTTGCTTGAATATATTCAAATTGATAAGTCAAATATGAAAAATTACAAAAATTATTTTTTTAATTTTGAGTAGTTTATGAATTCTTCTTGATAAATGATACTTATATTTTTTATTGTTCACTAAATTTGAACAAATTCTTAATTAATTGTTAAAAAACATGGTTCTATAACTAGTGTTATATTTTATTGATAAAAAAATACCTGATTAATTTCGTTCAAAAATTACAAATATTACCAAATATCTCTGCTTTCATGTACATCCATTGTCTAAAATTCTATAATTTATGCCAAAGCTCTTCCTGATGTAATAATTATTTCCCTAAGTTGAATAGATTCATTTTAAAAACTTATGCGATTTAAGTTAATATGACGTTTGTCAGGAGCATTTTATTTCAAAAAGATTTTTTTTTTTAATTTTAGATGAAAAATTTAGATGTGCTTCTAAACTTGATTCAGCAGCATTTCCATTTGGATGGTAAATATGAAAAATTTGTGTTGATCATTACAGCATTACATTTATTTTCATGCTTTATTTCTATAAACCAAAAGCAGGGTTTTTCTCTCAAGTTTAGATGTTTAAAGGAGCAAGCGACGATTGTGGTGGTGACACCAGTTTTTTGGCTAGTATCTAAATATAAACCAGCGCATGATTAAATATAGAATTAGAATAAAATCATAAATTTATAAAAAAGCATATTTTATACCTCTCCTAATAAACTTCTTTTATTTTCATAAAATATCTTCCCTTTATTACAATTACTTTTGTCAAAGTTATCAAAAGGTTTGAGAAAAACATGATAATTATTTGTTGGCTTTTTTATCTTTGAAAAAAATATGCAAAATAAATGCTTTTTATTTAATTTTTGTTTAATTTAAGCTTGCTTAATTGTTTTTCTCAATATTGAATTTTCATTTTCAAATGATTTAGCTTTAACACTTTTTTGCGATTTGCAATCACATAATTTGTTTCATCTAATAATTGGGAATTTTTTTCTGCCTAATTAAAGTTTATTACCGCAATCTTTCTTAATTTTCCGTTAATATGATTACTGAACCTCAGAAAAGTTGTTCAGGGAGTCATACGAATTCAACTATATCTGCCTGTTCATTTGCCATATTCTTTCTGGAACCATTTGCTATTTTGATTTTTTGGAAAAACAGATGTTTGGTACTAATATGTTCTGAAGATTTTAGCATATTGACCATTTAAAAAATTTTACCAAGCCTAGTACTATTTCAGAATATTAGCAATTTTTGGCAATTTTTCTTTTGATTGAAAAGTTTAAGTTGTTTCGTTTTAATTGAGTAGAAAGGCCTGGGGGTCCTTTAGTTCTTCCCTGTACAGCATATATAACTAATTTACTGTCCTAATTTCTATATGAATTTAGCACATTTTTTCATCCTGATAAAATAGTATTTGTTTTTTGCGATAGTCACTCAAACCATAAAACCGATTTTTTTTTGGTCTGATTCTAGCCGTAATGTGTTGTGAGATGACAGATAGGATGTTCTGGAGATATCAACTTGTAAAATGATAACTAAGTTTTTTTGATGTGCTTTCAAACTTTCTCCTTCAATGCCATGCATAATTAATATACTTATCTACGTATTGTATTTTCAAGGTTTTAATGGAGTTTTTTTATTCAAAAAAAGGTCATCTTTCAAATTTTTGTTACAACCTGTGATGTGCTTAAAATTTCCTCTTAATTTAACAACAAGAAAAAATTTTTTAATTTTAACTTTATAATAATCATTTATGTAGTGTTTGATGGCCGTCCAAGAAGCAAAAGAGCAATTGAAGCAACAACAGGATATTTGACAGGCGAAACACCACAAGATGGTAATTCTTTATATTAACCTTCTAAATTTTAGATACAGGTTGTTTATTTCCTTTTTTAAATGTTCAAAAAATATGACATTGATTACCTTGTTGCTAAAAACCCTTTGTCCATGAATCTTTTCTTTAATTGTTTCTAAGGTTAAGAGACTTAATATACATTTTCTCCCATATGACCACAATTGATTTTTTTGAAGTCCTTGAATGAATTTTTTACTTTCTTTTCTAGCAAATAAATCAAAGGTTTTTTTTGGCTTGATCCATGACCCAGAGTTATTGGCAGCATTGGCTAATGATGGAGATAGCGAAGATGAAGCGTTAGCCGCAACTAATGATAAAGATTCTAAGGAAAGGCACAAGGTAGGGTTTCCTTAAGAGTGGTAATGAGTGTTAAGCTATATACCTTTATTTTTTTAAAGTAAACATTACCTCTTCATTTTCTATATTATATTACATATCAAATAACTGTTAACCCAGCCAGGTACTTAGTGAAATTCACAGTGGATATATTCAGTTATACATCATCACAAAAGTTTGACAGAATTATTTGTTTAACTTTATGTACGTAAATATTTCTTGTTATATAATTTTAAGCACATTGGGTATATACAGTCTTACTGTTCTATTTATTAAAGAGATAAAACACATGTCATGAGTTATAAAATTTTAATGAGCGACGTTTCAGGATTTCCTATCATCAGGCTAGTTACAATTAAAAATTTTTAGGTTTTTATAGGAATATCGTATGCTCGAAATCAAGTGTTTTTGAAAGATGTTAATTAGTTTATTAGTGACGTAGTAATAATGCGGACCAACAAGGAAAGTTTTATGGATGTAAACTTTTGCGGACTGACGAGGAATGTTTATATCGTGGGTAACCAGATATCGGGAAGAGTATACGAAATTCGATTTATA
>JAUZNK010062915.1:0-14734 GCA_035046665.1 Euphysa ruthae
CTTGTGCTTATCCCTGCTATCAATACCTGTTTTTTTTAAATATTGTGGTATGCAGTAAAATTTTCTTTTTTTTTTTAAAACGACGTTTTTAACACTTATTTTGTAAAATTTTTATTGATAGTGAATAAATACTTACTTACTTACTTACTGAAATAAAAAAATTGTTTAAAAATATTCCTATAGATGATACAATCATCAGTTATATATGTGAAAAAATATACGTAAACGACAAACTTTTATGCAAACAATCTATATTTAGTAAAACTCAAGTTGATGGTGCGTCTATCGGAGGTCCATTGTCGATAGTTTTGTCTGATTGCTTTATGAACAAGGTGGAGTCTGTCATAGTGGTCCCTAAAAATCCTATAAATTCTATAGATGCTATAGGGTTGACACCTTTTCTATACGGATGATACATTTCCAAGACGGAAAAAGAGTCTACCAGACTCTCTCTTTGATAAAATGGAAAATTACCTGGATACATTAAATTAATGATCGAATTTAATCAAACAAAGTTCTCAGACACTCAAATTTTTAGAAAAAAGACAACAAAGTAAGTTGTTTTGTCTAAAGATTTACATCTTCATTGGAATAATGCAGTACCTAGAGCTTACAAGAGAAACATCATCATTGGTAAAGTAAATCGTGCCAAACGTATTAATTTGGCTTTGTGGTTTGAAAAGAGAAGAATAATTCGAAAATTTCTTAATGCTGGGTACCGCTACTCAATTGTAATACCAATCCCTCCCATGGAAGAATCTTCGTATGCTAGATAGGCTGCTCGCATATCCAAATGGTGATGTTCGCCTATTTTTTCTGTGGCATCTTGGCTGTTCCATACATTAGACACAGCCTGAGTCTTCTTCTAAACATCTCCGTATTTCATAGGAGTCGGCATTATATCGTCCTATCAAGCCACTATCCGAAATGATAGGCTGTAGCAGCACCCATAGAGTGTTGGATTTGTGGTATTCGATTTCTAGATGATCTTCTAGCTTTTTCGTATCATCCCATGCTGCTCAAATTTCTTCTTAGAAGGCTTTGTCAATCGCTCTGGATGTAGATAGTGATCTCAATAGCAAACTATCGTTCCCCACAAAAACCTTTAATTGTCCTAGTGTTGTAAAGCCCCCTGTCACACAAGATGTTACCCAGAGCATCGACAGCAATCAACTTAACCTTGAGGGCAGTCTCAAGCACAAATATTTCCTCACGTGAGTAGCATGTAGTTGCGAGCTTCTTGCCAAAGCATTCTGGTATTCACCGGCGCTTGGGCGTCAACCCAATGCCTGCTCGGGTTATATTGTCCTCGAAGTGGTTGACGACGTAGCAAACAAAACAATTTTTGAACTTACTGTCTTTTTCTGGTTCTAACATAGCCCCTGATTCGTCTTGCTTTTGGAGAAGCAACCGAGACTCATAATGAATATAGACCAGATATTCCCAGCCTTTCCATCAAATTTTCTGATCAATACCATAAAGAGCGCCGATGCAAACATGTTCCCCGCGAGCAACATTTTCTCCCTTAATACAGTAACCAAAGACGCATTCTTCTGCGGCCACCCGTGCAAGGGATTCTTTAGCTGATTTACCTACAACAATGAATAACTTCTAGTACTCGTCTGGATTCAAATACTCTAACACTAACGAGGCCATGTCTATGGTTACTCTAAGATCTCCTTTTTCAAACGAGACCCAATATACCTCGCCCTCATTCGTGATATCTATCCTTCTTGCTACCGGCCGCATGTCGAATCGACGACCATCGACACCTTCCTTTATCTCTTTCCTGACGATTGTGCCCCCTTTTTTGGTGTAGCTCCTGTCTGGGGAAATCACAGGGGTGTTGTCGACAACTAGAGCGTAATATACATCCGGATTAAATTTCAGTTAGGGTTTTTCCTTTTTCGCACTCGGCTTAAACCCAGAAGGCTGGAGAGGCTTCAACAGCCTTTTCTTAACAGTCTCCGGGATGGGCTGATCAAAGATATTTTTTTATAAATGTAGTAGGCTGGAGATACTTCATTAAACTTCTCTTGACATTTTCTTGAATAGGCTCATCAAGGATGTCTTTAACAAAACTTGCAAGGACCATATTCTCAGAAAGTATTTGCTCGACGTATTCATTCGGCTTTTGCACCTCATTCATGGTGGGAATATATATTCTAATATAACCTAATCAGACAAGCCTCTAAAAGGATGTTTAGACAAATTCATTAAACACACAAGCAAAGTCTCTTTGCGCACAATTTTCTTTATCTACCTATTTTTGAGCAACATGCTGTGCACCACACAGTCTACAAAGTAAAGTCGCGAATTTAGTCCCTAAACCACATAGTCTACACGGAATACATGGCGTTCTACCAAGACGTAGTTGCTGGTGATGTGTGCCACAGTATAAATCAACACATTTTTGTGGCATACTTGTAAATTATTTACTTTTAACCGTGGGCATTTATTATCTGCCTTTATCGTTTGATATAACAGGACGCACCTCTAATTAAAAAAACCAAGATCTCGTCCCTGGGAGGGGCTACGTGTGTGGTGGGGCTATGCTCCTTTCATGCCTGAGTCTAAACCTCCTAGTCCACCCTCATGAAAATGAATATTTAAATCCATTTAGTATAACACTAGCGAAAAATAAATTGTTGAATAATAGCTCTGGAGATAAATTTAATAGAAACCCTGAAGAAGTTCTCAATATTCGTAAAAAAGTTAAAGAACTCTACAATAACCTTTTGCATGAAAGAATACGTTAAAATCAAAAATTATTTCATGACCCGTTGCTTCGCAATAAAGCAGCATTGTTTAAAAATGCTGCGAAAACATTGAAAATTGGAAAAAAAAAACTTAGCGATGAGAACTATTGCATCAAATTAGAATATTATAGGAAAGTTTTTACCGATCTTAAATAAAGCAACAAAACCAATCAATTTCGAAAAAGCACTTGAGTATTCACTATATTCAGTACCGTTAAGCTTAGCTCATCCCGATGGTTCTAAACGTTCTACATTAAAAAAAAAAAAAAACAACTGTATTTTGCCGCAAAGAGAAAATTCTGTATTAACAATTGATATGATCGCACAGTTTAGAATGATTGTGCAAGATCTTGCTAACAACTTTGAAGGATTAGTTATGAAATTTTTGAATTCCATTCCTAAAAAATGCAACAGATTAGAAATAGTGGATGATTACTATAGAGATGTCAGCATCAAAACTGCTAAAAGAGAAAAACGAGGAAATTCTTTAAAAAGCAACATTCCATGCGTTATCACAATTTTTTTATCAAATTGTGAAAATAAAACACAAGTTATTAAGCACCACCTTTCGATATAACACAGAAAACAAGAGCATAGTTATGACGCACTGAAAACAAACTCACTCTATTTATCTGCTGATCAGGACTATAAAAAAATTGTTATTTCAGATTGTTCAGATTATGAAATGTTAATAAGTGGTGAAGAAGAAGCTGATACTAAAATTGTACTTCACACTTTACATGCCTTAAAGTTGCAGTATCTCGTTAACCCTCCTAACATTGTATACCATGGTTGGAACGAACATGCAGAAATCAATTGGATTGCCGAGCCGTTTTCATCTAAATTTACAGAGCTATTGATTCATGATGAATCTGATGGTGAAGAAGATTACGGTAGTGATGCAGAAAGTGATGATAGTGACACTGATTAAGTAAAACTGTGAATTCTAATATAGCTACTGTTTTTTTTTTGTGATTTTTATTGACTTTATATTATTTAAGTTGTTGGACACTTAGTACAAAAGTGAGTAAACTGGAGATCATTTTAAGCTTTCCTTTCAAAATAATTACTACAAAAATAAATCATCTAAAGTTTTTGCTCATAATACTTATATGACTTATATCATTGCTTCAACTGGTATATTTCTTTTTACTCAATTAGATATTCTATAAAATTACGTTCAAGAGCATTGTATTTTATGTAGTTTTTATTTAAAAGAAAGTATAAATTTTTATGATTTTTTTCCAATTCCAGTCTGTAAAATGCCAATATCTGGTCTGTAAATTACACAAAAACCACATAATCAACTGAAAATAAATTCAGACTTTTCATATACAGGTTTAACTCCATTCTATAACATTTTTGGGTTATTATGGCTTGTTTCACAAGTTTTAAGTTCCTATCTTTGAATACTGATTTTCCCCATTTCACTATAACGAGGTACCAAGACCCTCCAAACTAAAGTTTCTGGAGATTTATTGTCATCACTAGAGTTTAGAGACTTTTCCCTTCCATGAACTAGATGTCTTGAGGACTCCAAAAATGTATAGTCACGAAAGTCTTGCGAAAGGTGGTACCTAGCTTCGATATTCCCTGGACTAAAAGAAAAAAAAAAGGACTCGGACACTTTATTTTGTTCAAGTTTAGTGCAAGATATTAAAGACTCACCACCTCAACAAAAAAAAAGAAAGGTTAGCCAAGTTGAAAATCCTTCAAATATTTTGTGACATGCATGATGGTGATGGCGACTAAAAGTTGTAAGTAAAATTTATATACTTTAGCTTTAACATTTATATTCTGGTTCTTCGTAGTGTTTTTTCAATGGTTCAAAGAAAATTAGTTATTAAATAACCTTGAGACATGTTTTAATCTTTCGCTCTTTTTATTGGTTAAAAGAGAAATCAACTCATTTTAGAGACTAAAATTAAGAGGTGGTTTTTAAAAAAATGGTAGATTTATTACTATTTTTTATTAAAAAATTAACAAAAGCAGACACTAAGAGTAAAAACTGTTAAAATATAGGGTAAAAACAGTTATATATACTCGTTTCATTCTGTGTGTATTTACAAGTTTAACTAGTAATTCAAAAAATAATATACAACATATATTCTCAGTTTCAACAAAACATTTTTGCCGATGACACAAAGAAATCAGTGCTAAAACGAAAATCAGTAAAAATATAAATCAGTAAAAAAATAATAACAGAGTAGAAGAGCCATGGTATTTTTGAAATAAATAAATAAGTAATAAATTTGTGGCAATTTACTTTTTTACCCTGCTTGTTTTATAATACAATAGTTTTAAAAGAAAACTTGAATCACAAAACATTTTAAAACGACCTAGTGTGATGATTGTGATCAAATCTCTAGTTAGCAGGGTGCATCGATTCTAACCCGAGACTACTAAATTTATTTGCGATTCAGTTTTCATATTTTATAAAAACACTTAACTCTAAGAGGAGGTTTGTTGATACAGTTATTACAGGGTTGCTACAGTCAAGGGAAAACGGGCCTTTTTCACACTAGTTAGGGAAATTTTTAAAAAGTCAGGAAAGGATTTCAAAAGGTCAGGGAAATATTCTGAATTCCTTTAATTTATTTATTTGGCTACTTTTGCTCTATAATATTATAAAATTTTGACATTTTTTCCATTACATTTAGATTTCTTCCATGAAGAGGTAAAAAAAAATTTTCTTCCAGTTTTCATCCACTCATGTTTGATTTAAAATTTTCAATATTGTAGAATATATTTGATTTTATTCTGAATTTGTTCAAGAGTTTCTCTTTACAAGGATATTTGCAGTCTTAGTTGAATGACCACGGATGAAACCTAATTAAAAATTTGTATTTTATTGCCACCGCCCTTTATAATCGGTCTTTTTTAAAATTCGGTTGTTTTTAGATGTGTTTTAAAAATACTTGGTCTTACCTCAAATTTATTAACAATGATTTAGGAGTGCAAACCTCTAGAATATGTTCTAAAAGACCTAAAAAAACCCTGGATAATTCACCACGCTGTCTAATTCGCATCTATCAAACATTCAAAGTGTTTTGTTTAGTTTTGATAATATTTGAGATGGGTGATGTGGGAATAGGATGGATAGTTAGGTATATTTAGGTTAGATTATATTTGAGATTTCAAATACAGTATGACCAAAAAAATATTGGAAGCTTTGTACATAAAGTTGAAACAGCCTTTTTTAAAGTCAAGGAAAATCTTTTTTTTTTTTCAGATCATGTCAGGGAAAATATATACAGTTGTCAAGGCTAAATATATATAGTTGTCAAGGCTAAAGTCAGGAAAAAACACCATATTTAGTAAAAACGCAAGCGAAATTAGCCTCAAATATTCTGTAGCAACCTTGTTTAACCATAACTTTTGTTTCAACTAAAATAAAATGGTACCATCAAACAGGGTTACTCCCAGACACTAAGGGTAACTTTTAATAAATTTTATTTATCACAAATATCTATTACCAAGGTATAAAAAAAAAAACCATCTTAAGTTATTTTCCACCAGTATCTTGCTGTTTGACAGCAAGTATTTAAGTGTTAAGAGTCAAAAATATAAACGCAACATAAAGGTAGAGCTATAGGAAATATTTTATTATTATTAGCAGAGTCACACATAATAACTTAAAAAAAAAAAATGATTTAGTTTTTCTGTGGCGTCTAATATAAGTTTTCTTGTATTTAATATAAATTATCAAGGTCAAGTTAAATATATTTTATTTGATTACATACATTTAAGAGTATGTAAGGTTTAAAACATTGTAAATTTTGTTGCTGAAGAATATATATTCTTATCTTATAATCACGTCAATGAATGAAAACAATAAATAAGTAAATTATAAAAATGTAACAGTCCATTGCTCATTCAAAAACATCTCCGTGTATTTTTCAAGCTTAATGTTTGTAAGTGTGTTAGATCCCAAAAAAGTGGTCAATACACAACGCAACACTGCGTGTTTTACAGTCATACCGTGTGTCTTATTCTGTTCGCTTTTGCTTTGCGAAGCCTTTTCGTCGCCATCCTGTTTTTTCTAACTGAACACATGTTTTGATTTCTAAAATTAATTACACTATAAAACTCATAAATTTTGCTTGAAACATATTGTCCAATAATCTAAGAGTATTTCCGAATAATTTAAAACTAAATTTAATATGTGCCTGGTAAAAATATTATGAATTGCCCTGTCTATAGACGGGATTCGTCTTTTTTCACTGAATGTGTATCCCTTCTACAGAGGGATCTGCACCACGAGGGTTAACGCTATTGCGCGCCATAATGGACTTAATACTAATTTTCCGATTGTAGTTGACAAATGTAATACTAATTTCTCGAAACATTATAATAACTTTTGTAATTCTGAATTTTGTAATGCAATTGCAATTCTTAACTAAGTTGCATATTTTTTATTTAAAATAATTTCTCCGGACTATCTATCACGTGGTGAACCTGAATCTCGATTACCCAGAAAAACAAAGCTCCGACAACTCAACAGGCAATGCTAGCTTTTATAGAATGCTTTGATTTTTTTGTCCGAGCTCCTTCCTTACACTGATGTTTTACTCGCTAAATATCAAAGGAATGAAGAAGACGAAGTTGAGAAAATTTTAGGAGAGACTGTTTAAGCACTGGAAGCTATTGCTCTTCTTCACAACACTCTTCAAACACTTACTGTTGCAATGTCTGAGGTTCAGCAGCAGAGGATGAAAGACAAAAAAAAATGCAATTTGTCAGCGCAAGAAAAAAAAAATACAACAAGAAACTTACTGTTGTAAAATCTAACGATATCCGAACTATTTTCGACAGCAGACAGAGAGAGCAAACAGAAACAGATAGTCTAATTGTATCACTGATTAATGCATTCTCCGTTAATTTGTCAAAAAAAAAAAAAAAAGATTCGTAGATATTTATTTTCGCGAAGTGTCGATTAAATTGCGGGTATTTAATTTCGTAAAATCGCGAAAATTCGCAAAAATTTGTTTCCGCAAAAGTTATTACCCCTAAGGTGTTTTCAATTTGATATCATTATATTTCGATGGATTCTCACGGTTGGTAGTCTTTCTTAGCTGTGCTTCAAACAGCAGAGCAGATACACTGTTAGATCAATTTTTACTGGTATCGCAATGATACAGACTTCCTCTGAAAACAAGAACTGATCATGGAATTGAGAATGTTTTGGTTGCTCGTCACCTACTTAAAGTACGCGGAGCAAATTCTAAGCCAATAATAACCGGGAAATCTTTGTATCTGAGCATTTAGCGTTTATGGGTAGACGAGTTTATTTATATTTTGCGACAATTTTTGAATATTTATATTAATACATAATTTTTGCGAAACAAAACATGGAATAGATCGTAAATAATGATAATGATTTACATCTATATGCATTTCATTATGTTTACATTCCCAGAATTAATACGATGCTTCGCGAGTTTAGTGAATTTTGGAATAACCATGGGGTTAGAACTGAAAGAAATAAAGCACCAATGCAAATTTTGATTGAGGGCTTTTATAAATTCTGACCCAAACTTCTGGAAATCACAGGTTACGAGTTGAACCAATTGTTTCAAAATTAACGTGTTTCGCTAATATTTACGTTAGCGTATTTTTTTTTGTTTTGATTTTGCAATTTAGAAAGAGTATTTCAACCCACGTGCGACTCATTCAACATCAATTTGGTGTTTGAATTAATTCAAAATCTATTTTTTAATCGTTAATTTGAGGTATCATGCGTTCAATAAAATAAGTGGTTCACCCCTCAATGGAAAGAGCTATTTTTCAAGATTATTCATTCTATCGGTTTTATAATATCCAATTTCTCGTTTCTGTTTTAAGTTTTATAATATCCAATTTTTGTTTCTGTTTAATGAGCCAATCACAAACATTGTTGAGAAATCCTCAGTATCTGGAAATATCCAATCTCGTATTCAGCTGAATACCACGCAAACTAACAAATATAAATACTTCATTTCCACCTGAAACCTGTTGCGTTTTTCAATTTAAATATTTTGCTTGCGATATTATTATAATTACTACCGACATTTTCAGCAGTATTTATACAAATAAACTCGGAAATTATAGGCTTAAAATGATATATTTTGCGTTATTATACACATAAGTTAACGCATTGTTAGTACAGTTACTATTACTAGTAGTAATCCTTACTTTATTTATGATATTATTTGCAATATTCATTTTAAAACTCTGCTGTTTTTTTCCTCCTTGCCACTGGCAGAATCATCAGAAAATAGATTTGCACTGCTGTCTTTGTCTTCAGTTTCAGAATCTGCTAGAAAGTCTTCGGACAGAATTCCTTTTTCAACAGTAAGAATATAAGCGGGCCCTGTCCGTAAACATGTTTAATAGTTTAATCTCATAATAATCTCACTTATTAATTGTGGGCTGCACAAATCCGTCTCCAACTACTTTTTAAAAAATCGAAAGCTGGAATGATAAAGAGTGATGATATGTAACTGAAACATGCCATGATTTCGTTCCATACATCTAATTCATTTATCAAACTATAAAATTTTACCGCCGAGCCAACCAATTCTTTTCCATGGTATTATTTAGTTTTCGTTACATCTGGGTTAACTGTAAAACAAAATATCTTTCATAGTCTCAACTGCTCTTCCTATTTTCTTAAAAAATTTTTAGTTTGAGAAAGTTGAAGAATTATGTTTAAATTGATTTTTACTCCATGTATGAACATTGATTGAGTCCAACAAAAGTGGATTGGCAATTGACAATATTAACTGGGATTGATCGAGGTGGTAGCGCTAGTGGTGCAGTAGTACTAGTAGTAGAAGTAGTAGCTTAGATACCTAAAGTGGAACCCTTGCGACCATTCGTACTTAAGTGCGGGAAATAGATACAAGATCTTTAAGCGAGTGAATAAGTTAACAATTTGCATATTCCGCCGCCATTACAAACGTGCTTTTAATAACAGCGTAGTAATCGAGGTAGAGCTAGCTTGGTTTAGAACTTAGTCTTGTAATTGGAAGCTTAGTAATATAATCTAACTTAGTGAGTCTTTATTTCGAGAACTTAGTATTATAATCGGGATAGTATATATTATAATTTTATAATAAAGTTCATTATGGCGCTCCATATAAAACTACAGAATTAATTATTTTAGTCATAAATATAAACATAAAAGAAGTTATATTATTTTATCTTTCAAAAAAATCTTTTTTTTTTTTAAATTTTTGCCTCTAAAATGTGACATATAAAGGTCATTGTATTAAAATATGACAAGTTATTATTTGATAATATTAGTTTATTTTATGTCTTTTTTAAAAGTTGTTTTGCACACTTGTTACATAATCAATTTGCCAAAGGAACTTTTCCATTAAGTAAGCAAGTAAGTAAGTATTTATTCTGCCACAAACAAATATACATTAGCTATGAAAATTACAAGACAACAGAAAAAAAAAATAATATAAGAACACTAAGATAAAAACAAATGGTGGCAAGGATAGGCACAAAAATTATTTGTATTGTGGTCCCGTTATACATCACACACAAAAACAGATTAAGCCAAAGCATAGTTAAAAAAAAAAAAAAATTTTGTTTTGCCCCCTGAATAATTTTCCCTCACTGCTTTTGCATCTTTTGAACAACTTTTTGAGAGTGGTTGCATTCCATGTGCCGCTTCCACATCTTTACACCAGATACCAGGTTGTGTTCACGAAGCTGTGTCAAGCGTTTCAGGAGGGCAATATTGATATGAAGGTTCAAAATTTTTTTTTTTCATTTATTAAATAATTATGCAAAACATCAGATGCTTTAGTAACATTAATATTAAATTCTTCTCTTGCGATTATAGGCCTTCTAAATATGCGAAATCTTGACGCTAAGATACCGAAGGAATTTTCAATTATTTGTCTTCTTCTCGATAGGCTATAATTAAAGATTTTTTCCTTCATTCCTAACAGTTCTCAGGGATATAGCTTCATTAGGTTGATTTTTAAAGGGAACGCCTCGTCTCCTACAAAGACATAAGGATATTAAATGTCACTGTTCCAAATTTTTTTCTGGATTTGGTATGTTCAATTTATTTTCATTCAAATGATAACTTGATGATAACGTGATGATAACTTGTAAAAACACCACCGTCACTAATTCTACCAGAATCTCCAACATCCACCATAGTAAATTGATAATTAGCATTACATACTACCACCAGCATAATAGAATTTTTTTTTTGGTAATCAAAAAACATCGAGCCTGGTCGTCCCGGGGCTTGCATGACGATAGGGTTATGAAACATCAGAAAGTCTATAATACTTTTTTAATTATAGCAAAGTTTTCCGATTGTAAGCTATGGGAAAATATAAATCACGGTTAATAACCTCACTAACTCATCACTTCCACCTACCTTTTTCCTCACATCCCCTAAAATTGCTCAGATTTTGCTGCAATATCTAAACACTTTGAAAGTTTATTCGATATAAAATCTTTCATAACGAAAATAGTGGAACATTAAATACATATTCTGAAAATTTAAAATTTCTATATAAAATTAAACAAGTTAATTAAGTTTACAATCAGTAACCTGTTTAAAAGAAACCCTCGGTTATAACGTTATATTTGTAATGTTATTTACTTTAAGTTGCTATATTTTCTAGTAATCGGTAAAGAACAGTAAAAGCGCGATCAACTAAAATGTATAAAATCATGTCACGTACTAACGGTCGCAAAACAAAACCTGAAAAGAAACTATTTTTGACTACTCACGTTTCAGGATTTGAATTTTCTGTTTCAAGACATGCAATGTTCAAGAAGCACCAATACAACATTTATCGCAGTTTAAAAAACTAGTTTTCATAAAACTTACATTTCAGATATAAAGTATATCGATCACACGTATTTCGCATATTTTGTTTTTTAAAATTTCATAACTATCAAAATAAGCAAACATTTTTCCAATTAAAATGATCGAGTTGAAATAAAACTAAAAATCTTCCTAAAAATACTTTTCTTTATATTTTTATTCCTTCAAACAGATGATCAAATTCTAAAGTTAGAAAGTAAAAGTATATAATCAAATAGTCAAAAGAAGAAAATATAAAAAATACAATAATAAAAACAGTTAAATGGCTAGATATCACACCGAATATTGTAAATTAAACACCGCAAAGGTAGTTTTGGAGATTACCAGAGTATTTGTATTTAATCCTATTAATAAAATGAAATACCCACTAACTAACATTAATAATGAAATAATCACCTAAAGAGGACTGAAAGAAGACAAGTGTGATATCCTTAGTAGAATCATAGGGTGCGCGTGGAAAAATTGTTGGGTTAAGACAATGAAAAAATTAAATTAGAATGTGAGCGGTGATGTGTGCGGGAAGGAAGTTGTGTTGAAATAACTAATTACCTTTTGTAATTAGTAATCAACCGGGAAAAATCAAATACATTCATTTAGAGGAAATATGACTAGAACGTGACAAGTTATTTTTTGAACCAAATGTCCAAAAACAAAAATATTAGTTATAGCCAATAAACCTAAGAGCACGAGTTTCTCATAACGACCATGAAATTTTTCTAGGTGTTTTGATAGTGATACATTCCCATTTTTATTAATCTTGGTGCACTCTGTCACGGTCCCAAAGAATTTAACCCATGTGCTCCAAGCTCTTGATCTGACAACCTTTCAAAGGAATGAAAAAAGCTACCTTCAGAGATTATTTCAAACACTAATAATAAGAGAGCTCGAAATCGACCTATAGAAAGATGTGACAACCATCAAACTGATCTTAAGTTATCCACGCAATGATGATGTCAAAGATTTATAACCACTTCGAAAAAGAAATGATTTCGACTGACTGTAAAGATGCTCGGGTGCTTTTGCGCTGTCCATGAAGCAAGATGTCGCGCAGTAATTGATTTCAAAGCTTTTAAAAAAGTACTTTACATTATAAATTTTTTGACAAGGACTTGCTTTTGGTCAGTTATTTTCATTAGAGGTATATTAATATTCATTAATGATGTAAGGTTTTAGTCAAATAAGATTCATCTTTTTAACGTACACACGCTATTAGGAGTGTTGACAAAATAAAACATGCTTTTCATTTGATGTTAGGTATTCTATTTTAAATAATAAACTCGTAAGGAATTGCTTCGACTAACTGCGGGGTATTATCTTTCGAACTAACAAAATGCGCAGGTCTGGGTTGCACAGGCTAAAGAAAAATAAATTAAATATATAACAATTTGACGAGAATTAAAGAAAAATTTATAGTTCAAGAAATTTCACTTATTAAACATGACAAGTTTAAAACGTGTATCTTAGAAAGGTAGATTTTCAGACGCTTACAGTAGTTTTACATAACGTTCTCAAAAGCCGGAAATTTAGACAAAAGGAACTTTTGTAAAATGATATTTTTCTTTTCCCCCAATCAAACATCAAAAAACTTTAAAAAAAAGTTACTAACCAATCTTCTACAATCAACTTCAACACCTTTAGCTTTGGCAGCTGATTTTTTAATTTCGTTTTCTTTTACACGCCTAAAGAACAAGATAAATTGATATTTAGACCAAATATAAAAAAATGAAAATGTGAATTTTCATCAAGCATAATAAGTGCGTAAGACAGAAGGGTTTACTTTGATATTAACTCACTAAAACTTTAAATTTTTAGGCTAGTTATAAATACATTAAAATTATGTAGCAATCAACCAATTGAGACTTGATGTACAAAGTTAATAACTATCTTGTGGTAGGTAGCGATATTAGTTCTTTGATCAAACCTAATCCTTGCATTGCTCTTGACTTTGATGTCAAGAAATTTCCAAACTACTCAAATATTAACATCAAAAATGGCATCATAAATAAAAAATTGCTGTCTTTGACATGACTATATATTGCAGCTTGAAAAAAATGAGTAAACCCACAAACCGATCAAATCTATAATACAACAGTTATATCTCTATTTTCAAAAATCATCGGTCAAAAATGAATCAAATCTGTACAAATCTCCCTTTTTTTATTTCAATTGAAAATGACAAATTATCTTGTTCCTGTTAACAAGGAAATGAAATTTCTCAGTTATTAATTTTATCCAGATTTTCTCGATGTGAAATCAGCAAATAAACACAATCTTGTAGATTAATTGTTTATATAGACAATATCGCTTAATATGTATTCCTGGTGACCCCAAAATGTGTTATTAAGAAACAATAACACAACTAATGTCTCCCATATAACAATATCGATATAATACACATTAGACAACTGTTGGTTGAAATATTTTCTATTAAAATTTCCAGTTCTTATATTAATCCAGATCACTTAACTTAATTGCAGAATGAATGATGTTGAAAACTTCAGATAATAGGACTGTGTTATCAGTAAATAACAAACTAGCAGACAAAATGTTTTCAGACAAGAAATGAAGCATGGACACAAACTAATTAATATTATTTTTCCAAAAAAAAAATTGAATTTTCTTACACCTTGGATGACAAAATAATATTTTATTTTAAAACTTAACATAAAAAACATTTTTTTTGCATTTACAAATATGTAAAAATTCTCAAATTTTGTGAATAACGTTTTTTTTTTAATACATAAAACTTGACTTTAAATGGTCACACTCAGACAGCATCAATGGCATACTAATCAGTAAAAGAGCTACATAAGACAGTAGGTTCTACCATTGCTGGCACTGCCAAATAGAATTCTTTCATAAAATTTTATTCATCACCGTATGACCATTATTAAAGAACAAGAATCAAACCCTGTTATTATCTTGAGTATTTTTTGTGACCACACAATGTGTTATTAAGAAACAATAACACACTAAATGTCTCACATACAAAATAATCCACATTAGAGACAAATGAAGGTTAGATTATTTTATCCAGGTCATTTCACTTAGTTTTGGAATGAAATATGTAAAAAAAAAAAAGAAAAAAAAAAAAAAAAAAAAAAAAAAAAAAAAAAAAAAAAAAAAAAAA
>JAUZNK010062926.1:0-14734 GCA_035046665.1 Euphysa ruthae
GATGCAATTAATAATAACGATATGGGCCTGTAGTTTTTTGGTTCTGTCTTGCTCCCTTTTTTAAATAACGGAGCAATCTTAGCTAGTTTGCAATCATCTGGAAATTTATTTGTGTGGTCTCAAAATAGAAGCACATCCGTCCTTAAAGAACATAATGATATTTTATCAAACCCTGGGGACTTATTTAGTTCTAAATCATTAGTTAATATTTTAACTACATCCTCAGTGACCCTTGAGAATTCAAATTCCTTCGAAATGTTCGTTTGACCATAATAATTTAGGGTTGTTTGGATATTATAAATATTTGATCTTTTTGGAAGGAGATTTGAAAGATTGGTTGAAAGATTTCCAATAAAATCTTTAAAACTATTAGCAATTTGAAGATGATCAAAAATAAACTTTTACCTTGTTTTAAACAAAAATTGGATTGTGAAGATGGGGTTTTTGATTTTGTAACTCCTATATTTTTCAAAGTTTTCGAAAGATTTTTAGGTTTACCTATACTTTCATTAAGTTTACTTGTAAAAAAAATCTTTTTTTTTTCTGTTAATATTTCCAAGAGCATCATTTTTAGCTCTGTTAAATAGTTCCTTGCCTGCATCAGTTTTTGTCTTTTTAAATTGTTTATACAATTTATGTCTTATAGCTATGCAACTTCTTTGTCAAACCACTCTTGAGAATTATTTTTTATTTTAATTGTTTTCATGGGTATATCTTCAATAGTTTGTTTAAATATTTGTGAAAATTCTACAAAGGCTATGTTAACATTATCAAAATTATCATAATTTGGAAAATTTATTTGACTTAATCTTTCATTTAGTAGGTCCTTACTATAATTGTGCATGCTTCTGGATTTTCTGAACTTTTTAGTACCTGGTCTAAACCTAGTGATTTTGCGAGTACAGAAAATTGGCTGATGATCAGAAAGAGAAATTTCAAGTGATTCCTGCTGTTTAATCCTGTCATAAGTATTTGAGAGAATGTGATCTAATAACGAAAAGGTGTTTGATGTTACTCTTGTAGGATCCCTGATTAGTTGTGTAAGACCGAATGTGTAACAAGATTCACTATACTTATTTAAATGTGCATTTTGGGTGAGAGCTCTGTTGTCAAGAATTTAATAGTTAATATTATCCAAAAGATTAATATTTAGGTCGCCTAAAATAAATATATCTTTTCCATCCTCATAAATTTGGTGCAAAGTGTGGGTTAAAGGCTCAAAAAAATTGTTGATATCAGGTGGCCTGTAAACTATATCAACTGTAAAGTTTTGATACAAGGAAGAAGAATATCAACAAGTGACGAAGTGACAACGAAAATCATTATTGGTGGCAATCGATTTGCATCGGTCTGGTATTTGTAGAAAATGCTATCTGAGCTGTGGTAGTGTGCTGATGTGACTTGGGCAACTATTATCACCATATAAATGAACAATAAATCGCCCTAATGTCTCCAAAGTAGACAGTGTTTTACACTTTCCGAGATATAACAATGCTCTCAAGGAGCCTCGTCACTTTTCATAAATAGTTCCAGCAGGCAAATTTCGATTTCCCGTTAAATTTTCCGGTCTGGTCAAACCCAATAAATGTATGAAAACCAAGAATTGCTGAAACTCGTAGAGGACTTAAAGATTAAAAACACTTGTCAACATCAATATAACTTAGATTTCCACTTCTTCCGGTCCAAAATTTTTGTAACTATCGGCACAGACTCGTAACAGTGAATAAGCATGAGGAATACGTCTGTATCTGGTGAGTAGCAATCTTATGTCAAGCGTTACAACATACGGAACATCTTGCAAGTTGACCCTTTTGATGACTTCCATCGATAAATAGGCGTTTAGCTTCTGTTTTGTATCAATATACAATAAAAATTCCTTCATGCTTGTGTTGGTAATATTTGTTTCATTCTTGACTTTGCATTGAATTTGCTTCCCCGATGTCCTGTAGTGTCTTGGTCGTGATAAGATGAATCTCCTTGTAATTCTTACTAATCTTCAGTATCTTCTCAACAAAAGCTTAAGCAAACTCCTAAGAAAAAATATCCTTATAAAAACAAAACGGCAATTGTAAAGCAAAAGATAGCAGCTGCAGTGTCAAATGAATCGAATGATCGAAAGTTATATTTAGCTATAATGAAAGATATGAACGTAAGATAAGGGGTATGCAGGTTTACTTCAAAGCAATCTCAACGAATTAAGCATCCTTGTTCCATGCATGGCTCTTACCACTGTAAATGTGAGATATCTGTGCTGGTAATATTTTTATTAGGATCAGTCACGCAGTTTTAGGCTGTTTAATCACCAACCTCGTAGTATTAAAAACGCAATGACAGCAGTGGTGCCAAACTCAGCACTCCACCGTATAAGCATAGTTATGTGAGTAACTCGGTATCAAAATCTAGGACTTAATGCTAGTGATTGGGGCTGGCTTATGACTATGAGATCAGTGAGTCCTTTGTTGGCTACCCCACTTTAAACTTGACAACCTAACTTATATGAGCTCAGAACTATGTTCTAAAATCATTCGAAAGAGATTGTCAATGTGAATTTTAACTCACCATGCATGACTGCATATCTTGTGATTTTGGAATTTGATGTACAACAGCCATACCATCAATCAATACGACATTGTAATCTTCAGTTGAAATGTCAATTTTTTGATGGCTTGAATTAATGAGATTTTCTACCTCATGTAGAATTACATATTTACCTGTAACTGGCAATGGTTGTCCATCACTTGTGAACAGTGCCTTTGACATCACTGAGAACTCAAAATTTCCAATACAATGTTCCAAATCAAACTCAGTCTATTGCGGGCTTTAATCAAAAACCGTGTTAGAAGCGTATTTTCTTCCTTCAATTGGACAATCTTTGCACCAACTTTGGTTTTCATGGATTTTTAGGCGTTTTGTATGTTTTCAGCTGTCGTTTCTCTAAAGGTGCCCAAACAGACGTCATCACATGGAATTTTTCTTTCACAAACTTTTAGCAGTATTCGTTTCCAATACTGGAATGGTTCAGGACATCAGAAGCAGATTGGGTATGTGGTACATCTTTAGACAGGATGTTGCATACATCGTTAGACTCATCGAAATTAACATTAAACTGGCCCATGGTCTTGATCAGGTTTTATGTGTTGGCTGCAGTTTTTAATTTTGTAGAACCATTTAGTTGGTAGTGATGCTTCCTGTATTCAGTGTTGATATTTTGTTGCTTACAAAACTCATCTGAAAAAGATTTTAGAATTGGGAAAATCAGACAAAAACGATTCAATGTCGATTGAAGCTGAGTTAATCCATATACCCATAAACGCCACCACTGATTTGAAGAGGAAAATAAAAACACTGTACAAAAATTCATACTTTTTTGTAAAAATAACTTACACAAAAGTTTACATTCAGCCCCAACCGTGCACTCCAACTCATCCGTTTATTAGGATTTTAGAAATGTACACACCCGACCCTACACGGTTCTTTTACCCTGTCATACCTCTATTTGATACCGAAGAGTATATAAAGTTACCTTCAGTGCTTTATTTTCCTGTTCCATTGCATGATCATTCCCAATTGCTGTAAACGGTATATAAGTTATCTTTGAAGTATAACAAAGACCTTTCATTTGCTTCTTTCAATTCTAGCATTGTCGCAAGGTACGAAGGGGGAAGTCGTGTATAATTTAATTGATTATGTGCGAAGAAGTATTTTACAACAATGCTGAAAGATGTAGTTCCCATAGACCTCTTGTCGTTCTTGTTCTTCAAAAAAAAAAAAAAAAAAAAAAAAGAATTTGGTGGTGTAGATTTTCATTGAATGCCTGAAGATTGGATAATATGCACTCTTTTTCTAGTAGCTGTGTAAGATTTCAGTTTTGTTTTTTGCAACCTTCAATGTTTTACCCTAGCATAGTTTGAAATGATTTCAGCGTCAATTTTTGTGATCAGATCAGAATCATTGTTTTTTTGTGTAAGCTTTTATGAAGGTAAATACGATACAGACCTAGTTACATTGTTGTGTATCCTTCTATTGCTCTCTTCATATGCTATCCAGCTATGATTTTTTGAAATAGGGTACATTCTCCGTAGATACCAAGTTCTGAAAATAATCGATCTAAACCGCTATCTTCGACGTATTTTTTGACACACTTTAACTTCGTGTAACTCACCAAGCCTGAAGATAAAGTCTGGGCGTACTACTGTTTACTTCCTCAATTGTAGTGTTTTGGAATACAGCTGCTGATCAAAAGATATGGTTTTCTTGCTGCCTGCTACTTTCACATTTAAGCTTTGTGCAATCTTTAGAGTAGTGAAAAAGTTTGACCAATTAGTTGACGATAAAGACATTCCTTGGCAGTTGTCGACCACCCGCAAAATGAGCAAAAAATATGTAAAAAATCGAATATTAAAGGATAGCCACATAAAGGTGATAGCTTTATAAACCTTTGTTCTCAACATGCGATAATCTGCCATGTGTACTAATCCGAACTACTACATGTTCTTTGCCTGCGTGCTTGTTCAGGCTAGATCTAGTCTGCTTCAAACAAAATATTAATGACAGTCAGACAGACAGAGAGCAGGAAAGCGATTGAAATATCATTCGTAAAATTAATTAAAAGTAATTAGCTTAAAATTTTTATGAATTTCCTGGAGTATATTAAATTCTTAAAACTGCTGTTAAAATAAACTATGAAACTATTTATTCATTTTTTTAAGTATATAGGGTCTGTTTTTACATTGTAATGAAATGTTTCAATAAATTTCAATGGACACATACAATTTGCTTATTTTTCATCTGAAATTATTTTAAAAATACCTACTTTACCCCCTGAACTTCGATAAATTCAAATGCTTATAACCCTTTTGCACTTGGTTTCCAGGGTAGGTTTTTTTTATAATTATTTGCTCATTTTCAGATGCTCTATCAATTGGCAGTCAGTAAGTTTTTGAAAAGAATTTTTTTTGACTGGGAAAATCGATGATGTCATACAATGTGACCAAGGTGCACCAAAAATTGCCACCCTAATTTTTTTTATCAATTCTTTTTTTTAAATTTCATAACCTTATTTTTAAAATCTCTTCACAGCCTTGAATAAGTCTATTTATGTATTTTAAAGTGAGAAAAACAATTATTCACAAGCAAAAAAGTCTATATTTGACTATTGAACATTTTCTGCTTTTCTGTAGTGAAAACTGATGACCTACTCCCAGCAAAATGCATCGATTGTCACTTAGTTAGCCTGAAAATCATCTTAATCCTTAAAATAGATGCTCCGAGGAACTGTTCAAAAGTATAGCAAAGAGTGAGCCCTAGCTCCAATACTTCCTGGACTAATATAACCAGTTTCAATTTTAACTTTTTTTTTTAAATATAGAGTAAATTTTAACTAAAATTTTTTTATGGTTTTAATGATTAGATATTCCATGGTGTCATAAATGGTAAGAGGTCAAAGGGTAACAGGTCTTAAAATAAGTTGTTAAAATATCATTTGGATGAGTTAATATTGGCAAAATTTCACTTTTTTAAAGCATGTTTCTTCTTCTTTTTTTTCAAGAGTTTTTAGTAAAATTTCAAACGGACAAACCAATGGTATCATTCTTAGCAACCTCTCTTGAACGTTTTCCAAGCTTCAACGAAGAAATTTGTCTCTCCTAGTATTTTAGAAGAAACATAAACAGTATACAATCTGGTTAACTTGAATTTGGTAGAGAAATATATCTGCTTGTCAGCCCAACTGGTGGATGTTGGTACTGCAAAAAAAGCTAAACTGAATATGCTGTCTCTGTATGTTGAAAGACATTGTGGAGAAAATCCAAGAAATAAGTCCGCTGAAATATCATATTGTCAGATATAGCCAATTGTTTGGCTCCATCATCTGTGGCATCAGTAACTGAGATTAACCAGCTCCAATTTAATTCACTTATTGTCACACAAATGGTTGTCAAAAAAGCCAACGAAAGAAGCCAAATCTCTATTTGACAAGTTTCTTTCATTTGCATTAAAAAAAACACTGTGAGAAATTTATTAGCTTTGAAACAGATGCGCCTTGATGAATCTCGCGGTTCATTCCTTTACAGAAATGGAAGGCACAACGCCTTGTGGAACGTTTGTCAGATTGTTTTTATTTGATTTTATTTTTTAAGAGAGGCTTTAGTGAGAATAAAACACTTCTTGTCGAAAACCTCAGTCAACAGTCACTCATTGGGCAACGCATTTTGACGATTATTTCACATCCTTGAATGTTTAGATACATGAGCATAGAATTACTAGTGATCTTCCATAAGCAGCAAATTGGCTAATTTACCATTAAAGGATCGAGAAAAAGAAGACCAAAGAACTCAATGAAAATGGTCAAGAAAGAAAGTTTAAAACGGATGAGTTTGGGAATATTAAACTACATAGAGATTCTATTGTGTCCTTATTGACATTTTGAACAAGGGCTTTGAAAGGTATAGTTTTTAAGCTGAAGAAAAACAAGACTTGTCATATCTAACTAAAGCAAATGTCTTACGAAAGGCTGTGACTGAAAAAAAAAGAGCTGGTAAGGTCGCTTGGTAATTTTGTTGAAATTTTGGAAAAGGAAATTAAAGACAAATGAAATTATCACTCAATCAAACTAGCTTACATTTCAGAAATTTACGTTATTTTAATCTTTTTTCATGTCTTGACCCTTCATTTTGTGTTGAATTTTGTTCCTATGTTTTTGTGCAGTGGTAGGACTACTTTTTTCGCTGCTGTCTTATCAACTGTTTTTGCTGATAAAAACAATATCAAACTATTGTAGAAAAAGAATGACAACAAAACTATTTTAGAAAATTTATTGAAATTTTTGCACACATTGAATTTTAATGTAGTTCAAAAAATCTGATTTTTTTTTTTTTGTTAAGATATCATTTTTGTTAAGATAAGCATGCGTTTATTATTATTTTCGTTGTTTTTTTTTTTTGTTTTTTTATTAGCACCTTTTCTGATCCAGGGAGGGTGATGTTATGTCTCAATCTTCAAATGAACATTATGATACATCCATGAAGAATAAGTGGAGGTGGAATTGGCTCTGTGAACCTGACCATGACCTGGTATCTGAACATATCTTTGCATGATCTATGTGGAAGGCCATACTTTTGCAGACGTTGTAGAGTTACAATCAAATATGAGTCATCTGGGAAGAAGGTATGCTATCTGCATGCGGTTAGACACTCAGATAACCAGGAACACATAGTTTAGATGAAACTGCTCTGCTGTCATCAACACACAACAACACTGGGATCGCTACTGTGATAAACCCCATTTTTCCTGCTTCCTGCTGGCCCAGACTTTCATATTTTTGATCGTGGGAGTCACATTGAGTCATACATATTTTCTTTCATTTGTTAAAATAACTTTTTTCTTTTAGATGGTGCCAAGGAAAATTTAATTTAGAAACACCTTGCTTCAAGACACCAAAGCATTCAAAATATTACATAAAGAAAGTGTGGTTGAAAATTTTTCACGCCCCACTGCTACGCTCAAAATCGTCTAAACCGTCTGGTATCAAAGTGATTAATGTAACAGATGTACTTCAACAAAGTGTTCATCCAAAATTATAGTTCTTTAAGCTTGATTAATGCTGGTGCTGAGACATTCGCAGATATGGTAATTGAAATGTTCAAGGAAGATGTTATTCCTATGAAAAATCTCGTTCCTGATGAGAAACGACTGCGTGATGTGGCGCCGCATTTGTTATTTATCGGTGGGGTTACAACCCATGACATGCTTCGTAAACCCTTTAAAAGCTATGGAAATCACGTTTAGAAATTCACCATTATCGTACTCAATGATTCAAAATGGTTATGGGATATATGCTTTGAGGGATGTTTGCCTTATCACAGGAGAAGATTTCCTTAAGTCTCCAGAAAGAAAAATTCTCGATGGCTATCTACGTATCACTTTGGTGATATCCTTTTGCCAATGATTAAACCTTTGCGCATATTTTATTATCCCTTCATTCCTCCTAAATCTATTGGGTATAAAATTGGAAGGATATGTATTAAGACGATTATGAAAAATTACTGAAGGAATAGGATGTTTCTCGACAGGGTAGAGTTGCTATCAAAGAAATAGCCACAAAGATGGCAAAAAAAAATGACAGAAGACGGAGTAAATCGGAAAGAAATAATTTATGGAAAGCTCTAGAAAATGTCAGACAAGACTCAACTAATCATGCAAAAATATGATATTGTTTATATCAATGTTCAAGTCGTTTGTGCTAGTGCTTGAACTAAAATATTTACAGTCTAAAGTACTATTTAACCTGCCTATTCTGAAGTGCCTTGGTGCCCTTAATCAAATGTGCATTGGAGAATGAAGTAATTATAAGTATTTGAAACAGTTGGCAGACTTTTTCTCAAAAGTTCTTGATAACGACGAAAAATTGGAATTTTTTACTTTAAAGATGTTCTAATATAAATTGAGGCTCAAACTGCCACATCTTACACTTAAAAATCGGGTAGTAAACTGCGATATTACACACTTAAAAACCTCATATTAGAAACAATGTTAAATATGGTAAAACGATAACGATTTTTCATGAACAAAAAAAATTACAATAATAATAAAAATTTTGTCAAATTTGAAGGTGCTGTTTTTAAGAAATACGTTCATTGTAATAAAAATATTTCGTTTTTTTAAAAAAAAATAGTATAACACATCAGAAAGTATTTAATTTAATGTGTTATTAGCATTATAAGTATGTTCCCTTAATTATACCTTATATTAATAGAACGATTGACTTGAAGAATCCGGCTTCGGTTTTATAATTTTCATGTAATTCTTGGATATCACATGTAACATTTTAAAATAATTGTCGAGAGTGTCTTGAAGTGTTATTATCGTCCAGTTGAACTTCTCTTCATCGAATACCCTAACAGCCTGCTTGTAATCATCTACAAGTGGATGTTTGATTATTTTTTTTACCAATTTACTACGAAAGTTGTAATAGTTAGAGAAGGTGTATAAAGCTTCAGAGCTCGTATCTTTAACTAAATTTAAAAATTCTGTTATTTCACTTTGTATTTCAACGCCAAAGTTATTTCCATCTTCAATATTGGGAACCATTAAATAAATCCAAGTACTTAATTTATTGCAAATCCTAACCATTTCTTCTAGTTCTTTTTTTGCCATGTTAGCTACAGCTTGAATTATTTTATTGATAGGCACGGTTTCAATATCTTTCTTTAATTCTTCCTTATCTAGGTTCATGTTATTTATTGTTTTGATTATTTCACATATTTTATTACTCGATAAATACTGCTTTAATTTGTCATTGGAAAAGTCAATGTCAGATGTGAGTTGCACTCGTAGCGGCTTTATATCTTCTTCGATTAATTTCTTTAGCTGAACAATTTTAGAAGGGATTAAATTCGAAGTAATTTCGTCTGCCTAGTAGAAAATTGTATTTATTTGCTCCAATACTTGTCCAGAATAGCTTTCAGAGATTTTGATATTTTCAAACTTATATTCGTGATCCATTACTATAATTTTATCTTCTATTATATCTAATAAATATATCTTTATTAGAATCACAGAGAACTTTTCTTAATGCCATATTGTATTGAGAAATACAAACAATATTAATTCAGTCATAATTGTGCTAAAGGACATAAGATATTAATTCATGCGTATAGTCTCTATCGTCATAATCGCGTTACGATATCTCTATAGTCATAATATAATTGTGATATTATCAGAAATCGAGAATACTTGATAGTCAAATTTCATTTTCTTTGAGGATACAACCATCTGATTGAAAAAAAAAATACGTTTCAATGATCAAACAGTTCTCACACCAACGTGCAATGATGGCGGACAATTGCTTTTTGCTTTTACCTAAAAAAACGATAAAAAACCAATGAAAACTCTATTGTTAGGGCAAAAAAACGGGTCAGCACTTTTGAATTAGGTCTCAGTATAATATAAAACACTAGTAAACCAGTAAAACAGCGTCGCACGCCGGGAGTTAAGCTTTGCTCTTTGAATCTAGCTGCACCCTTCGGGTTTGCCTTCCAAAACTACTCCTTAGACACTTTACAATAAATAGTTTTGTATAAAAGAAAGTTTTCTCGTGCCTTTATTTAATAAACTGGATTTTAATATGTAGATTTCCTGATATTATAAGTTTTGCTCAAAAACTCAAAGATAACATGAAAAATAAATTTTCGCCAGATATGTGAGTCGAACTCGTAATCTTTCGATCCGTAGTCCGGCGACTTGCCTCTCTACTTGTTTTTATCAAAAGTTTGTGTTTAAGATTTTATTATTATTTGTTATCGCAGATTTACTCATTGTTTAAAAAGGTCAATCAAAAACGAACCAACTAATGAAAATAGTTAACAAACAGATAAATAAATAAACAGATTTTTTAGCGTATTATATTAGATATATTAGCGTATACTATAAATCTTAAACATAAAAATATGGGGAATGGATAAAAACTAAAATTCATGAGTAAGATTTACAGCGACTGCTAAGGTGCGTAATTTTAAATATTGCTGCATGGTACAGGCCATAGCATACCTAATATTTTAAGGTCGAAGGTGTGTTAAGATACAGCTGGGTGCTTAAGGGTAAAGGAGGGGAGGCACAATGGAAATATTTTACTGACCATAATTTTTTTTGCCTTTCATCGCCATCTCCCTTGGACTTTTTAACTTTATATCCCGTAAAGTTATTTTACTTTTTTGTATTTTATTAGGAAAAAAAATGTTAAAAATTGTACTGATTTAGTAAATTTTCTAAAAATTTGTTTCCGACTTTCTTTCCATTTCAGTTTATTTCGATATCTAAACTCCTAAACAATTTAATTTTATCAGTTTTCTCGTTGTGGGCGTTTAGTCGCATGATATGATTTAAACGTAAGTTTATTGTAATTGATATTTTCATGAGAGCCAAGGCGGAAAAAATCGTCCTCTAACTAACAGAAGCTTCGGTAAAATCACCACTTGAAGCATAAAACACTTTTGGCCCTCATTCCGATTCTCCAAAACGAAACTAATTCGTTTGCATTTATCACTGCTTTTTTTATATAACACCGGATATTTTGCAGTTGAGCAATCAATTCATCTTTCTTCCGGTTGTCTCCGAACATGTTAAAAAATAACTAGTATAAAAACTATAGGATTTACCATTCAGTGTATTTACGAAAAATTTTCGCATACTTCGATAATCAACTCAATGCAGCTGACCAAAGCAAGCTGTTATTGTTGCAATTACGATATAAAAAGACTTGAGTAAAAGGAGTAATTCTTTCGGCCTTTCTTTTCCGTTGTCTCGGGTTATTACGCGGTGTCAGCAAAAAAGTGGTTATCAATTTGAGATTTTGTATGTTTCTTTTTTCTCAATCTTTAATCTATTTCACTTTGCACTTTTATTTTTAAATTATTGCTCTCTCGTTTGACCTTACACAATTTAATTATGAATAATTGAAAATAGTTTTCTGCCATAGTGATCAATCGGCTTTTCAAACAACTCTGCAAACTATCTTCATAACGATGAAAAACTAGAAGAGTACCTATCAGATGCTAGTAGTATACAAATGGAAATTATCAAACATTATCATTGGTTAAAGAAGCTTGTTTTTCTGTGAATTCAGGTCCAATCGTAGAAGGGACATTTTCAATTTTTAATGAATCAATGGACAGACAAGAGAAAAATTAGATCCTGAGATTTACAATAGTATTGTCAAACCGAAGTTGTACCAGCAGTTAACGGCAAAATCTAATTGTATGCGTGGAAAGACCCCTTTCATTCTCCTTTAGATTGTGGAGTTTGCAAGTCCATGAGATTGGCAGCCAATCGGCCTAACGAATCTCGAAGAAAAGCTCAACAGAAGAAACGAATTAAACTGCAAAATACCGTAAGCAAGACAACCATTTTGTCTAAAAAATATCCTATTCTCAAAAAAAGAAGCTACTTCAATCAAAGAGTTTATGGTAAAGAGAAAGACAGAAAAGCTGGCAAATCTTCCGAAAGCACTCTTTCAGATTTCCTTGTCACCCAGAGAAAAAAAAAGAAGCAAAGAATTAAGAAGAATCCGTCAAAAAAGAGGATTTTGTTGTAAAGAAATGTGTTCCTCCAAAGTCGAAGAAACAGGCTGGCTTTAGTTCATTTTCAAAGAATTGAATAAGCTCTTGTGAAATATAAGTGCATCATCTTTATTATTATTATCCTTTGGTTTATTTTCGTTGCCCACCCATGAATTTTCTGGTATCTATAGGGGTCGGGGTAAACAGTAATTTTCTGGAGCCTATCATAAGGATAAAATATGAAAACGATTGCTTATGAATTTGATAAACATGTCTCAACATAACTAATTTTTGATTAATTTAACATAAACTTCCACATAGCAATTTATCTTCTATTCAATTTTCAAGCAAATAATAACACCCAGTGTGTTTTACTGAAAAATTCTCCCAGACTGAGTGTGAAACTGAATCGATTTGAAAGGCCAAACCCTTCTGAGGAATGAATCACATTGTTTTATTCTTAGTCTTCAACATTTTTTTTTGTAGTTCTGTAGAAATGATATTAGAAATTGAGTAGTGATATAGATACCTTAAATTGATTCAGTTAATGCTATCTGAAATTATCAGTTGCTGGTTATCTGGCTGAAATGTTAATTAACACTCCCGAAATTAGCTTGTAAGAAATATACTGCCTGACACAGGAACCTGAATATGTATATTCTTCATATTTAACTTGAATATGGTATTAAACTTAAAGATTATATTATATCACTAAAAAACTTTATTCTAATGCCATTTTATAGAAATTTCCTAGGCTTATATATCTGGTGTTGTTTAATCCATATTAATAATATTTTGTGTGTTGTCAGGCTTCAATATAGTTTAATTATTTAATAAAATACATGCAATTTCTGGGCATCTAGATTTTTCGCAAATTCGCCTCTGGAGAAAACAAGGAGAAAACAGCGGCGGTTTTCTCCCTCGCTACGCTAGGTATAACCAATAATTTGGGATTTCAGGTTCACAGACAAGCAACTGTTTTCATCCCTGTTTATATCACTCAGTGTTGAACTTTTTTTTAAATATAAAATTGTTTAAACTTAATTTTTATGTAACTTTAGGATTCTTGGTGACTCGAAGTTTGTGTGAAGTTAAACCGCTGTAAAACTCATTTTTTCGCCCGGGGATTCAACATAATTGTTCTTAGTTATGGTTTAATAAAAACAATGATAGCAGTTGGAAGTTTTTAAATATAACCAATATCAAAACTTTGGTTGTATAGAAGTCAAATAATAACACCTAGTGGTGAATCAAAATTATTTGACAAAGGGTATTCGTTTGAAAAAGTAGTCGCTTTCCTTTAATAAGTTGGGTAATAAATGCGGGCGTTTGTTTTAACACTGGTAAGTGATAAAACCCTGCATCTTAAGTAAAGGTAATGGACCTACTTGGTTATTATTCTTAAAATAATCTCATGTTGAAAATAATTTAACCATATACGGTATCAGAGACTAAAAATATTCTCTTTGAAAATATTTTAAATAAAACTGTGGTCTGATAATGTCCCCAAACGTCTTTAGTTGGTGTTAAGGGCCACTTTGTAATACCTGACCCACTTTGTAATAAAAACGACCCATTTTTTAATACCTGACCCACTTTGTAAGTAAAACGGCCCACTTTTTGATAAAAAATTTAAGTGCTACAAAAACAATGTAAATTGTAAAAATGGCTAATTGAAGGATTCTGAATTGAATTACAATATTCAGTTTCTAAGGCAATCTATTTTTAGTGTCTTAACGGTTTTTTATATTTTAAAATGCCGAAATATACATAAATACCATTCATAATTCTCTGAATTCTCTGAAAATATTTTAAAAAACTTTCAACAAAAACTTACGAAAAAAGTAGCTCTTAAAGCAATTCTTGTCTGGAGGAAAATATTACATAATTTTTGTATCCACATTATCCACATTTTCTCAAACTATCATACTACTTTTTTTATAAGCAACTAAAGTTCTAGGGTCCAGTACTCAAAGTTGTTTAATCAATGAATTTCGAAATTTTGCTTTTCTTTCTTCTTTCTGGAACACAAAAAATTTACATGCACAAACAAAAAGTGCTTCAAACATTTCTAATAAGTGTTTCATACATTTTTAATGAGAGTTTCGCATATTTCTATAACACCACTAAAAAATTCGTGTATTAAAGTATCGTAACTACATATATATAAGTTTTAATTTGGGTAGTTTCAATTTCATGAAAACTTCGAAATATGCAAAAATTAATCCAAATTTAATTCACTTAACTCTTCTCTTATATATGCTAACAATGTTAAGTACCGGAAGTTGCTAATGGTGATTTTAGCTGTCCTGTACTGGTTGCTAATGAAACAAATGTGTTTTTGAATGCATATCTCTAAGTGTGTTTAAAATTTAGGTCCTCGTGATCAATCAAGTTGATTTAGTTGATATGCAAAGACAGAAAGTGCATTACGAGGATTTTAACGTTATATTCTTTTTGATATAGATTATAATTCTGTAAAAAACCGCTTCTTAAATATGCTGCACATGTATTTAAATTCTGCAGTGGATCCAACCTAAATTACATGCCTGAAACCTTTAAAATTTCTGAAAATAAAAGAATCACGCTACGCAACAGCCATCTAAGGCTAGATACACCCTTGAGAAGATCTACCATGGGAAAAAATTGTCTGTCATCAAAAGGTCCCTTTATATGGAACA
>JAUZNK010062937.1:0-26146 GCA_035046665.1 Euphysa ruthae
ATCTAGATCCACTTTTTTATAGCTAGGTTTTACCTTATTTTATAAATAAAGATTTATACTAATTATAATTGGTAATACCTGTATGCTTTATTATACTTCCAAAGTATTAAAAACTTTACCTTCTTCTTATATTAGATAAAAAAAAAATCACCCGATAAACAGACCTAAATTGATTGTTTTATTGTCTCTATTGAATTGTTTTCTACTTTTCAACTATCATTAATAAAGAAATGGGAAGGCGAAAAAAAATATAAAAAATTGGCAAGAATTTATGCATGAATTTCGCTACAAAAATCGGCACGAACTTTCTGCGGAGTCAGCAAAAAAAATTCCTTACTCAAGAGAATTTTTCACGTTACTACCAAAAGAGCTTCATTGCTTTCGCAATAATAGTAGGAAATATTTGCTATAAAATCCAATGTGTTATGTTTTAATACAGTATTATATGTATAATATATTATATATGTGCAAACTACTGAAATGTAAATTATTGCCCATGAATAAAATGCTTGAATTGTGTCGCAGAAGCCTCTCTTATCTAAAGCTAAAACTTGATTAAAAAGCAATGTTTATAGCTAACTGAACGATCCGGGTTGAGATCAAGTCGCTTTCTAATGATCTTTAAAAGGCATAACTCTTTCTATTAAATTAAAGCACTACCGTATAAATTAAACCGACATATTCTGATACATATAACATGAAATTCAATTGTGCATTATTGATATATCATTCATAAAGATAAAATATTTATGTTTTTTTTAAAAAGAAACGTTACATAGGATGAGAATATAAAGTGATGGTCTTTGCTTTAAATCTTTGTTTATTGTGTGGTTTTAACAGTCAACTATTAAAAAAGGAAGATTCTTTGAATGAATATTTAATCGTTGGTAAAACTTATTTATTTTCTCTATAATTTGCGAATGATTTGTCTTAAAAGGTTTTTTAACAATTTGAAAACAAAAATTACGAAAATAATGCTAAAATGTAACAATATTTTTAATATTAACATATTTTCAAAATCAGTTTAGGTGTTTATGCTTTCAGGCTGCTGCAATGAATACGGTAAATTTTATATAAAGTTTATATAAACACCCTAATTCAAATAACAGCTTCTCAGTTAGCAGATATTCTTTTTAAGTGTTGGTAATTTTTAACGCTTCTTAAAAAGTTCTAAGAGAAATCTTAGAGAATCCTGGACTTAGCCCTAAACAAGTTAACCTTAGAGCTGTCATGACATTTCGATAAATTGGTCGCGGAGGTGAAAATATGGTAATATCTAATTCCACAATGAATATACCACCCCCAATGACCAATGATTATCAAAGCAATTAATAACAGACTTTTTAATGCATATAAAAAAGTTACATTGAAAAAAATTTCAGATGCAGCAGTAGAGGTTAGAGAAACGATAGAAACTTCTAACAGACCTGAAGATTGATAATTTATTATTGCATATCTATTGATTGGACCTGATAGCAACGAGGTGTATTTGCTGCAGTTAGTAACTCAAATCAGAAAATTATTTACACTGCAGTTATGTCCAAATTCTGCAAAAATTGTCAAGTATGAGAAAAGCATAAAGAAATTTTGAGGTATGAACAATGGAAGGTTGCACATTATTTTTATTTCAATCATGATAGATAGGCTGGTTCTATGGAGTCAGCGGTGTAGTTAAAACAATTTCTTCGTTAATTGATCAATAAAAACTACACTATTCCATATACCTATAATCACATATATGGCATTTGGACTGCATGAATTTTATACTATTTTCTATTTTTTGCACACTCCTTTTCCTCTAGACTATGTTGCACCTTATAAGATACTCGGCACTATAATTTCTAAAAAATACAACGTTGGCTGTAGAGAGAAAGAGGGTAAATGTTAAATTCTATCTCAGTTCCAAATTTTATTGCTCATGATTGTAAGCGGATGCTGAATCATTTGGCAAATTTGTTGATGCAAATCGCTATGGAGAAAGTATAGTACCTCTAAAACTTGAGTGTGTTGGCCATTACTAAAAAAAGAATGGGTACGAGAATATGTGAAAAGAATGGGTACTAGAATATGTGAAAAGCGTAAAATATTCGAAGGTCAAAATCTATCTGATAGAAAAGGTATTTCAGGAAAAAGGTGGATTAACAGATAAGGCTATTGACACCCTTCAAAATGTAGGTTGGCCATTCGACAAAGCTCGGCAAAATTATAGGTAATGCGAAATTGATCGATTGGTTCTCTCAAAAATTGTATCAACTTCTTAGTGGATAGTTACTGGCATGAATTCAGCCCAAAAGGTAAGGAAATTGTAAAAGCAAATGGTAATTTGTATGTAATGGTATGGTCAAGTTGCTGGTGAGAACACTGACAAAAATGTAGTGAGTCTTCCTGTTACAAGATCTTGCGAATGCTGACATGCTGAAAAATGCCTGCACAAAAATAAGAGTTTCAATCAACTCATTTGGTACCGATGCTTTATGGCTGTTTTTACATCAAGGCCCACAGTTTGAAACAGAAAAAAAAAAAAAAAAACATTGAGATTTGTCAGAAAAGGGTTTATGGACTCAAAAAAAACTGAATAAGGTGGTGAGGCATATTCTACAGAAAATTGTTAGCATCTTTAAATCTTTTTTTTTTCAATCTAAACGGCCGTTTTCTCCGATTTGAATTTTGGGCATATATTGCTTTACGATAATGTAAATAATTTTTGGTTGGATAAGCTATTGAGCAGAAATTTTCAGACAGTTTCGGCATTTTTGTACAATAAATTAAAAAACAAATTAAACAATTTTTAAAGTTTCTTAAATGGTTTTATCTCTGAATTTTACATATGAAATTTTGCATTTCAGCAAACTGGCCACCATTGTGGAAAAAATTTGAAATTTTGAAAACTTATAGGGGCTCCTTGATATTCTTTGGTGAAAACACCTGCAACGTTTCAAGGAAATATACTTAAGTTATCCTGGGATCTTTCGTTTTGGTTTTGTAAAATTTTTTTGCATATTTTTGCTTACTCAGCATATTTTAGAAATTAAATTTTCTAAAAAAAAATATAAATTACTTTCTTTCACTTGCTCCTAGAACAAGAAACCTTAAGAATAAATTAGTGCTTTATAATGAAAAAATACTTATTCGATTTAATCCAAAAACTACTACTACATTTTGAGCAAAATGTCAAAAAAAAAAAATTATTATGGTTTGTATAGTTTTCTGGGTGATTGAGACAAATTTTGGAAAACACATTTATATATTTAGTGGTTTTAATACGAAGATATAATCTGTTTAAGGTCAAAATTTAACTTTTTTCTTGGGGGATCGCCTTAAGACAGCAAACTATCATAGATAAAATTATGACAAAGTGATATATATACCAGTGGTCACACGACGTTATAAAGACGTTTTCCATACGTTCAATATTGATCCTATCATCCGTTAGCAAGTTATGGATGTTTTTTTCACGTCCCGCAATTATATATAAAAATTCTGATCAGTTGACAACTACATATAGGAATGATTTCTCTATTTCAAATAATTCAAGGCCAATTAATTTCATGCTCACAATTCCAGTTTTGCGAAATGAACTGAAGCTTTTATCTTTTCCTTGAATTTACGCATTTTGCAGAAAAGCCTGATTCTCGTCGGAAGGCACATTAAATCATTTTTATTTTTTATTCAGAAACAGCGGCTATCGAATATTGCTGGTGCAACTTATCAGGCGAATGTGAGAACAACGATGTTAAAGTAAATCACTCTCATTAGTATATTCAAAATGTTGCGTCGTACGCTTGGTGGGTCAGGATAAAATCGTGTACAGTTGGGTTTAAATTTACATGTTCCTATTCCCAAGCCCCTGGCGTTCACCACATGGCCAGCCCCAGGGTTTTCACTGGAAGAGTTTGTTCATCCACAGGGCTTTCACCTTGAACATTGGTCCGACTCCCAGCATTTCCACATATTTATATGCGACTATTGATAAATATAAGCACACCCTGGGCTTTCACTTCAGATTTTGGTGCGAATCCAGGCATTTTACCACGATTTTTTGCCCTAACCTAGGGCTTTCATTAAAAAAAAAATACGAACTTGCCCGAGGAAGGATGGGAACACTTTAAGTTAAACCAGATATTATAAATTGATTCATTATTCTATTATAGTCATGAATTTTTCTGTGATATCATCACTGTAAGGATTCCCAATCCAAATCATTATATTTTCCTAGAGTACACTCAAATACAATAATTTTCAGATTGCATACCAGATAAATAGTCTTAGAGCGAGGTATAATCCTGCATGGGAAACATTTTGAAACGGGCGCCAGACAAGAAAGACGGAGATAGCAGGGAAAAGCAAGCGCAACTCTTCAGTGATGATGCTAGTCACGGCGAGGAGGAACTAGAAAGCCGATGTATTGAACATTAAAACCCACATAAAAGAACCTAAGTACTTAGCTATTATAAAATATCATCTACTTAGTTAGTAATTGACTGTTTATTGTCATCTAACCTGAATGTGCAAAATTTGAATGGAACGCATATACGTCTTCTGGACGTATCACACAAGACATACAAAAGAAGGCCCAAATAGTACTTCTTTCCGTATTTCCCAGCTGGACAAGTTCTGAAAATTCCTCAAAGAACGTCTTTTGTTCGCTGATGTGGCCGCTGGGATGTACCTTAACTGGATTAATTTTTGCAAATTTCGGCATTTTGTGCGAAATTAAATCCGGATAAAATATTCAAAATTTTGTCGTCAGTGAGATTAAATACTGTGTTGAAATATTGAAAATTTCTTCATCCAAAAAGTCAATTAGCTGAAAGCATAAGTACTTAATCAAGGTAATTTTGGGTGGGAATTCTGCACAAACTTTTAACTTACTGATTGAGATTCTATTCAGATATTTAGCATATCATACTTAAAAAAAAAAAAATCATTATTATTTAGATTAAAATATAACGATTAAATGACGTGCTGCTCGAAGAACAAGGATTGGAAGGTTAATCTAGAAGTAATTGGAGAAGATGGGAAGATCGAACCAATTCCTTACAGAGTTGAAATTGAAAGTAATGAAGATGGTTGTATGTGTTTTAATAACGGACTTTATTCACTTGCAGTTAACAACACATTACAAGAAGAAGAGATATATGACAACGTATGTTTTCCGCTGTGTTGTGCGGGTGGCGAATACGAATGGCAAGACAAAGGACATTATTTCCGTCTAGAGCTACAGTCCATCTTTATACACGAGGGATTTTATATTGACGGAAAAGAAATAAACAGTAAAAAATTAAATACTACAGAATGGAAAAACCAGTTCCTTATATGGATTTTTCTTGGTGTTACATTTTTCTTTGCAGGACTGGTGTTATTTATTGTTCATTTAAGCGAGTGCTGTTGGCAAGGGTACGTGTATGTTAGCATTAGTTGTTTCATAACAGGTTTTGCGGTTATTATTCCAGGATTAATAGGGAGTTGCAGAGTTTTGTCTCTTTCCACGCAATATAAAAGATTAAAAATTGAACAAAAAAGTGAAAGAAGAGGTTATACTACAAAGTTTTAAGCTTCGATTGCTGGAAACCAAATGATTTTCTATTTATATCGGTAAATTTCGACCAACAAAGTCATACGCTAAGTTGTAACGCCATATATTTAGTTTTTATTTAGTAAATAACAACGGTTTAAGTTTTAAAAATCTTTTTTGATGAAGTTTGCTGTTAGTTAAATTTGAGAATTCAAGATATAAGCAACGATAGAAAATCTTCAAATTTTATAAAAAGTTAAACTTCACAGTAAAAGTGACTGAATCTGTTAGTAGAAGTTTTTGCGGGTAAAATCTTAGCTAGCTTTTTTCATAGTTAAATAGCTAACCATCGAATCACAAATTTCGTAAAAAAAAAATCTAAACTAACCATTTATACAGAAACCAGAAATGAAGAAACATGAATGATTCGCTCATATTTAAACAAGGAATTTATTGAGGATAACTAGCCGTTGCGTTTAAAACGTCAAACAGTTTTGATTAATAAAGCATGACACAACTGATAAAAGCAGAATTTGGAAGTTATATACTATTTCTATCAACAAAAAAAAAATTATTGTGTAAATTGAAGGTAAAATGAACTATGAGAACGAGCCAAGGAATTTTTAAAAGGTGTTGTTAAGAGTTATTTAATTTTTTTTTAATTATTTATGTATGACCAGCTGGATATTATCAGAAATAATAATTTTAGTTATAATTAGCTTCTTAGCTCCAATATAGGTGTTTCAATAACATTCCACTGGATGAATGATATTGAAAAGAAAAATCAGAGCAAGTTCTAGTGACAAATAGACTCCCAGAGAAAAAGGTACAAACTATGGCTCTACAGCCTTATCTTAAATTCTAAAAAAAATTTTTAAATATTAACAAAACTGCTGCTTAATTGAAGCCCAACCAAGTAAAATTTCGCATAATTAAAGGGTAACTTTTTGAGACGTCCAAAAAACAATGATTTTCACTGTTTTCGGGTTAAAAATTGAGTCCAGGCCCACTAATCAGGACTTTCGTCAGGCGGCCATATAAACCAAAAGATTCCTTCAGTTGGTTCTTTAATTATACATGTAAAATTTCAATGATTTGATTTCCAGTAAGTTAATAAAAAAATGTTGGTTTAGGTCTAAAATGACCATATTTGTGCACAGTACCGAAAAACAAAAACCTTGTTCATAAATCTAAAACTGTTAGTCGTATTATGGGCTTATGGCTTGGTGAAACATTTTACAAAAACTGAATGAACTGTTTTTGAAATTTGACGTACGTGGATTCATAGGGCTCCCATGGCTTTGCCGGGAGTCCAATAATACTTTAAAGTAATAATTAAGCAACTTTTAGTGGGCTCATAAAATAACATCCCTTAAAAGAGGTTAAATATTTGAGTATTAAGCTTTGCGACAGCAGGCCCATAAATCAGATTTTGCAAACACAGTGCCTTTTCTGGTGACTCCACACATATGACTAAGTAGATTCGACTTTTTCGTGTTTTGATTTATATTTTCAGTTAAAAAACTGAACTTTGAAGAAAGGTGGGTTTTCTTTAACGAATATAGGATTTTAACAAAGGAGATTCCTGTAAAGAAACACGCTTTATACAACTTTAGGTGTTAGCAACATTTTTGTTATTTAATTCAGTATCTTTTGTCGTAATAGGAATAATGAAAATAGAATTTTTAGCTTCTTTGTCTTTCCACCATCTTCCTAGCCTGTGTTCCTGACCAACGCCAGCAACCAAATATCTCCCGTCTTCGGAGAATTTCAATGAATTTACAAAACCAGCCTAAATAAATAAAGTTTTCATTGAAAATACTGTTGTATCTGAACTTTCGTACAAGGAAAATGCTATCTATAATAAATCTTTGAGATGATATATATTTTAGGCGTCCCATGAAACTGTTTTTCTAACTAGTTATGGTAATAGAGCTTATCTACTTTATTCCGAGTTTAGAATAACAGCTATATAAAGCTAAAATTTGCAAAAACACCTTGGTGGCAGATCAAATATTTGAATAGGGTCAAAAAACCAAAGAGGGTTCAGGACCAAAAATGTGAAAGATGACAAATGACAATAATTCTCTTTAATTTGTACCCAAAGAGATTTTTAAGAATTCAAAACAAATTTATATATTAAGCGATGTTCAAAATAGCAAAGATTACTATCACATGTTTCTATTATAATTAAACAACTCCAACTTGGATAATTGCCCCAGGGTAATTGACCACATATAAATGACGAGTAAAACAATAAATAATTTTTTGAAATAGAGTAAAAGGTATTTATAGTAAAATGGACCAACCAATTAAAACAACATGTTATCATGTTGACTCTTGGTTTTATTTGGAAAAGAAAGAAATAAAATATTGTAACCAAAAGAAAATCATATATCTATCATTTATCTTCAGATCTAAAAACTTAAGTTGTGACCAATAGCACGCACAAAATCATCTATTTGTAGACTTGGGTAGTCGTCAACGATTCAGATTATGCGTTGGTTGCAATCAACATAACGCTTTTTTGGAGTAGGAGGTACATGTCTTTGCAGAATTGTAAATAAACGTGTGCCCGCCTTAGTGAGTTCCTAAGGAACCTCCTAATGTGTCCTCAAAGTATTCAAAGATATCTTCTGCCCTGTATTGTAGCACGAGATTTTGCGGATACGTTCCCAAACGTTTTGGCTCAAATGAAAAAAAACATCATGACACCTGAGCTCGAGGGAAATCATCACAAATACCGTTATAGCAGCTAGTTCAAAGTCAACCAACATTCTCTCCGGATTGTTAAGATTGTTTATTTGAAGTACCCTATTTGAGACCTCTGTCAGATATCTAAGGTATGTTTGTCTATTATTATCTGGCAGTAGGTTATAAACAAGCGCGTGGGTCGAATATATTTGGTAGGATATCTTTGGGTATATCTTGAATGAGCCGGCCGAAAACCAATTGCAAGAATTTCCTGATATTGTTGTGGCAGCACAGGAATGTCTTCTCGCCTGAGCGGATTAGGGTGCAAACTGAAAGCGGATGTTCCTTCGCAAATTGGTCAATTGTGGTAAATTCACTGCTGCTGCAGGTGTAAAGTTCAGAAGTACATCTTTGAGGATTTGTTGGGAAATGTACTGTGTTGTCTGGGCTCTTTCTTCGCTTAATACCTGCGCGGACTTTTGTTAGTTCGCATTTAGTTTACAATGGCTCGTGGGTGTGATTATTTACCTCGGCAACAAACTCTGCCAGTATTGAAATTTCGACCTTTTCAATTCAAAATTTCCTTCTCTAAAGTATTTTTGCTTAACATATTGGTAACTATTTCTCAATAATTTTCGTTGACCCTTTTCTATAAAGTTAAACCCCATATTCCTGTACAAGAGAACAATCATTTAATCCAAAGAGGTTGTAGACTGATATAGAAAAGGTTTTTTAAAATATAATTTTTGTTGAATGACAATTGTGGACTTAAATTACTATGTGCAAAAATTAGATCCGAAACACAGAAGAATAGGAAATAAAAATCTTCACTTAGCTAATGAGTATTTTCTGTTGTTGTTGTTCTTTTTCTATGTATCAACAAAAAAATTAATTTAAAAAAATATATACATATAGTGGTCAGCTCAAAACTATTTTGAAATCGAGTTTATTCCAGCAACAAGAATATTCTTCTGTTCATTCCGACCTTTAATCTATCCTGTTTTAAATATTGACACGGAAATTAAATTATGTATAGATTATGCAAAACACAATTATAATCAGATGAACTTACAATAGGAAAGAAGTACTTACAAAAGTGGTTAAGTTAAGTTTTCGTTCACAATCTCGTCAGTAAGGAAATATTATACCTTTTATTTTATGAATTACACGATAACGATGAATAATTCTGATTAATTTTTATTATTCTCAACATTTAAAAAAAGATTTTACTAAACAACGCAACCACACAAAATACGGGGACAGCCACCCAAAAGGACCGACAACCATCTAGCCCTACTTACCAGAAGATGTTTGGGAATAATTAGGGCACCATCCAAGTACAACCTTATTAACCGAAATACGGGGATAACGACCCAAAAGGTCCTAGAAACACCCACCCCGACTAACCATAAGATGTTTGAGAATAATTAGGGCACCATTAAAGTACGCCCTTACGCCCCAACAACCCAAATGTGCCAAAAACTACCTAAAAATGTACAATTACCCACAACTAATTACAGAGTAGATGGCTGAGAAACTTTGGGATATCAACCGAGTAAATCTCAGCTCACTTTATACTAAAAAACCTTCAAAAGTTCTGTTGCACAATAACAAAGTCACTAACTAAGCAAAAGGTAATACAGTTATATTTATCGTATATAATATTTGTATAATGAAGGGATTCTTGTCACTCTAAAATGAGTTGCTTCAATTTTTACTTCTTAACTATAATTTTTTTGCCAGTACCCCTTTGATATTTGATACCTTAACTGGATCCATTTGAAATGTAAACATGTTATATATTCCTAATCAATCATATTCAGCAAAAAAAAGTCTCACAATTCCACATTTAAACCAGCTATTATGCGTTCGGCAAGTATGTAAAAGGGACGAAAAAAAACTTGGAAACACTAAAAGTCAAAGAAAAAAAGAAAAACCACATTAAATCTGAATTACCCAAAGATATCTATGGGTTTAAGAACGGTGGGTGTTATGAGTGTGCCATAGCAGAAGCCACAGACTCAGCTGATTTTGAAACAAAGTTGGCTTCTTTACATAATAAATGTCAAGTAAAATGCCCAATATTTTAAAGCTGGTTTGTAAAGAAACGAAAAACCATTTCATCAGTAGCATTATCCAATCATCAGAAGTGTTACGGATGTTGTATGTCTTTATTATCAAAATGACGTTGAGCCAATTCACGCCGGTGAGAAACGCACCCAAGCTTTTAAAAAATTAGACATAAGCGCAACAGTTACATAGAAATCAATTATAGATCGCCAAGAAAGTGATGAAGTGCAGGCTGTCTATGGTCCAGGAAACAACGTTTTTTCGGCTGCGTAAAAAAAGTCGAAAGTTCAGTCAGGCATCAATGGAGCAAAGAAAGAAAGGAATCACACAAGAAATGCGTAAATAATGACATAGAATGTGATAAAGGACTCAAAGTTTTTAAAAAATTAAGGATTTCTAAATTTATATTCAATGTCTTCTAAAATTGAAATTTTAACACCTTTTATATCAGAAAATATTGATATCTTTGTAGTAGTAGAAACAAAATTAGATAACGGTTTCCCCAGTTCTCAGTTTTTCATTGACGGTTTTTCAGAACCATATAAATTAGATAGAAACAGAAACGGCGGTGGAATACATATATACGTAAGAGAATATTTACTAAATAAGTTATTTAAAACCACCTGTTTCCAGAAGATATAGACACCTGTTTATATCAAGTTTAATTAATGATTCGGTAACAAGTTCTACGTTTCCAAAGAAATTAAAACTAGTCAATGTCACTCCTGTATTTAAAAAGGGCGAAACAACCAATGATAAGAATTACAGACCATTAAGCGTTCTTCCTCCTGCATCAAAAGTTTATGAAAGGATTTTACAAAAGTAAATTGCGCCTTACTTCGATAAGTTTCTATCTCCTTATTTATGTGGGTACCGCAAAAGCTATAGTGCTAAGCATGCTTTAAATGCAATGGTTGAATGGAATTTTCCAGATAAAAATGGATACCCAGGAGCTGTACCAATGGACCTATCAAAAAGTTTCAATGCTTTAAACCACAATCTATTAATCACGAAATTAAATGCTTATGGATTTGATAAACCCAATCCGTCACTAATAAAAGATTACATAACATATAGATGGCAAAGAACAAAAAAAAAAAAAAGAATTTAGTTCTTGTTATGAATTAATGCTAGGTGTTTCTGAAGGATCAATATTAGCACCTTTATTATTTAATACTTATAAAAACGATCTATTTTTTATAAACGCTGAAGTTGATGTTTGTAATTTTGCATCTTGTGATTATGATCTAAATTCGCTGTTATTAAGATTAGAGCATGACAGTTTGTTATTAAGATTAGAGCATGACAGTTTGTTAGCAATAGAATTGTTTTAAGATAATTAAATGCAGCTAAATGAGGCCGTCTCATAACATCTGGATTTAAGCAGCAACAACATTTTTTTAAATTAGGAGAAAATATGGGAAAACAGATAACAGTTTACAATTTGAATATCATGTTCTTGAATTATTTAAGAAGACAGGAAAAAAATTAAGTGCCCTGGGCAGAATAAGTAGTTATTTACCATTTTAACAAGAGACTTTTATTTAAATCATTTATTGAATCTCAAGTTTATTACTTTACATTAGTGTGGATGTTTCATAACAAAAATCTTGAAAAGAAAATTAACCACCTGTACGAAAGAGCTTTGCGATTAGTTTATAATGATGAAATTCTATATTTAAATAAATGCTACAAATTGATGGATCTACCATAAAAATATACAGCTATCAGCACTAACCAATTCGTGAAGCTTATTCGTGAAGCTTACTCTTTAAAAATGATAACTTTGTTTCGAAACATAAAATGATCAGCTAGGAGAATATTTCACCCGTTATTGGGCAGGCCCAGAAAATTTTTTAATGTCATATAAAAATATATATTCTAACAAGTCAGTTTTAGTTGATAAGCAAATAGCTTTCTAAATTACAAATATATATACATATATATAATTTTGAGAAAATTTAAAAAACAATATTTTTAGTGAAAACGACGACCATATTTGGGCCCAGTACCAAAAAATGGGTTTTGCGGGTGAAAAATAAATAGTTATCAAAAGAAAACAATTAAATTTTTAATAGACAGTGAAGACACAGCTAATACAGAAGAAAACAATTACATACTATTTTTATTGAATGAATGGGCATAATGGCTCTGAACGACTAAATGCTAGGGCTAAACGGCTAAATGAGGCCGTCTCATAACATCTGGATTTAAGCAGCAACAACATTTTTTTAAATTAGGAGAAAATATGGGAAAACAGATAACAGTTTACAATTTGAATATCATGTTCTTGAATTATTTAAGAAGACAGGAAAAAAATTAAGTGCCCTGGGCAGAATAAGTAGTTATTTACCATTTTAACAAGAGACTTTTATTTAAATCATTTATTGAATCTCAAGTTTATTACTTTACATTAGTGTGGATGTTTCATAACAAAAATCTTGAAAAGAAAATTAACCACCTGTACGAAAGAGCTTTGCGATTAGTTTATAATGATGAAATTCTATATTTAAATAAATGCTACAAATTGATGGATCTACCATAAAAATATACAGCTATCAGCACTAACCAATTCGTGAAGCTTATTCGTGAAGCTTACTCTTTAAAAATGATAACTTTGTTTCGAAACATAAAATGATCAGCTAGGAGAATATTTCACCCGTTATTGGGCAGGCCCAGAAAATTTTTTAATGTCATATAAAAATATATATTCTAACAAGTCAGTTTTAGTTGATAAGCAAATAGCTTTCTAAATTACAAATATATATACATATATATAATTTTGAGAAAATTTAAAAAACAATATTTTTAGTGAAAACGACGACCATATTTGGGCCCAGTACCAAAAAATGGGTTTTGCGGGTGAAAAATAAATAGTTATCAAAAGAAAACAATTAAATTTTTAATAGACAGTGAAGACACAGCTAATACAGAAGAAAACAATTACATACTATTTTTATTGAATGAATGGGCATAATAGCTCTGAATGACTTTTCACATCTCCATAATTTGATGCATCCATCACATGAACCTGTAAGGCCACAAAAAAACAATTGCAAATTAACAAACCTAATAATCAGCAATTTTTTCAGGTGCTGACCCTAATGCATCAATATAAATTGAAAAATTGCGGTAATTTTAGAAACGTCATACTGTTAAAATGTAAAACACCGTCAAGACATAAGGGATCAGTTGAGAACCTTCACATCGTAAAGTCTTCTTTAACACTACACTTAAAATTCATCTATAACTATGGAAAATAAAAGAAAAGAATTTAGTAAATTTTTGTTATAAAGAATTTAGATAGATTAATCGATCAAGTAAACTCATTGAAAAGAAAGATTTAAAATACCGATATATATGAAGCTTTAACCTAATTTTTTTGTGTTAAACGTATACTGAACTTGTAACTACTAAGCACCTTTTTAAATGCATATAAGCCAGTACTTACTTCGATGCATCCCACATTACAGATAAAAACCAGAAATCCTTCTAAAAATTACTGTTAATTATACTACGAGAGCTGATTGCCGTCACATATGCACTTTTTTGAAACAGTAAACGAATGTGTAAAATCAAATTGGGGTCAGGAATTCATGAGAACATGCAAAAAAAAAAAACATAATAGATTGATGAAATCAGTGAATTTACAAGACCATATTGAACATTCATAACAAGAAAAAATTTTCAAATGGAAATAGGTTTCTTTACCTGAAGCTACAACATCTGTAAATGGTAGACAAGTAACAGATGTTATCCAGCTTTCGCTACAGCAAGATTTATCATCATCAACTTTTTTATGTGCGTTTGTTCGAAGAGTAACAGGCTTTTTCTTGCGACAATGAAAAATCGAAAGAGAACTAAACAAAAAAAGTGATAAAAAAACTTTGACATGCAGATGAAAAATGGATTCATAGGACCTTTACTTCATATATCCATAAATATATGCCATTTTAGCATCATAGAGATGATACATTTATTCATAGAAGTATAACTTGTAAAGCTTTTACCAAAAACAAGGTGTTTACATAATGATAGATAAATTAACAGTAAATTTGTGGAAACTTAAATAATAAAAAACAAAATTTAAAACTAAGCTCTGAAAAAATAGTTGCTGTTACAATATTGAAATTAATCTTAAAATAAAAACACCTCACAAACCTGCTGAATGAAAAAATCATCAGGTGTGCATCTGAACTATAGTTATTTCAATGAAATAGTTCATAAAAACAATCAGAAATCAAAATATGACACCGAAATTTTGATGAACCATTCGAAAATAAAATGACCAACACAACACCAAATGAACTACTGCAAGGAAAACAGCTCTAACGTAGCTAGGTAATCGAATATAACGTAGGAAAACAAAATGTTTGGATCTCTTAAAAAAGTTTTTTAATAGACGCAATTTTGGGGTGTTGTGAAGATAATGTTAATATAATAATTAAAATATGTTGTTTATGTTGACTTTATGTATTTTTGGTTATTTTACGAAAATTCAGAATATCCTAAAAAAAATTAACTTCTCAATTATATTTTTGATAAAAATACCTAAAATAACAAATGAAAAGCAATAAAAAGAATTTAAGAAGCATCAAACATCTCATCATAGTCATTTAACAACATTATTCTGGTTAAAAGATTCCAAAACGATCTTTTCGTGAATCCCCTAAGGAAATTACATGAACAAAATACTGAAAACACCCTACACTAACTTCCACACTGTAAAACTATAAGACAATTGTAAGGCATTTTTTATCAAAATAATTAACTTAATTGGGCCTATAATGAATGTTTACAGCAGTTTAGTAAAAAATTGTGAAAATGGTGATATTATGCACAAGATTTGTTTTCATTTTAATAAGTCCCTACCCGTCATCTGCTCCAGCAACAAAATATTCTTCATTTACCATTGTAACACAATCAAACGACGCACCCCTGTGGAAAATATATACTCCTTATTCATAATCAAGACAAATTTATTTCAGCGAACTAAAAAAATTAAGTAATATAACGTTTTATTTCAGCTATTTTGACCATGTAAGAAAATAATTTCTTTTTTGAATCATCAGACAGGCTTTATTCTTATATAAACGTGTTAGAGCAGGGATAAGTTTGAGTCGCCAGATGTTTAAATTAAGTTGTATAAGAAATAAATTAAATGCACTACATTTGAAAATTTATTCTGGAAAATCTGTTATTAATTAAAAAATTTTTTAAACGCTTCTAAAAGAATACGGTTATTAAAAAAAAAAAAAAAAAAAAACATAACTACGAAAATAATTTCTTTTTCAATTCTACTCTTACTATTTCACTCATTGCAAACTACAGGCGTTAACTGATCAATGATTTTTTAAATTATCGGCTTTCATTAAGTCTCCCTATTTGATTTTCTATGGTGGCTGGGTATTTACCAAAAATAACTTTTACAAAAAATTTAAATTTTCCTTATTAGCCTAACTATTGTTTTAATTCTCATTCATGCATTCACCACCACCAAGTTATTTTTCAAAGCATTACAACACTATTTTATTAGACATAGCAGGGTAAAATTCATACCAAAATACAGTGCGATATTTTTACACATTTTACATCAGCATACCACCTTTCTTCTTATCTCATTTCTATAATGTTGCCATTGAAATATAAATTGTAGATACTTACATTTTTGATTGAAATACAAGCTGTGACTCTTCAGGAATCTTCCATAAGCGCACTGTTCTGTCTCGCCCTCCGCAGCTTACCGCACAATCACGTATCAAACTGTCAACACCAAGAACACTATCTTCATGCCCAAATCTATTAAAAAATGACAAATAAAAAACACTCAAGTTTAGAGCGAACAGCTGGAAACTTTGCAGGCATCAGTTTCACTATTATTCTCTAACATGAAATATAGTTGACATCGCCCTACTCATTGAGCAGATGGCATACCAGGTAGGCAGTAATATACAACACTTGGAGCTCTAATAAGTATATCTATATAATTTGCATAACTTAGTGTTCTATCTTTGGAAAAAAATTCCAAACCATTGACCAATATATAAGTAGAGATTTATAGAATAATGGGTGTATTTGCTTTTTAAATGAAAATTTAAACTTTCTGATTCTCCATGAAATATTACTCTATTGCACAAGAAGATTGTGTGGTTTATTGTTGTTCTCAACCAGCATTATTCTATCAGTTTTTTTTACTGTATTTATCTTGACAAATAGTAAGTAATTTCATGAGATTTTAAAGAAAAATTTTTGGATATTCTTAGTTTATCAAAGAAGTTAACCTCTGCTTTTCCATTGGGTATAGCAGTGAGACTGAGCTTTTTTTGCAGTTAAAAATCTCCTTATTAGTTTCAGCTTTATGGGCAAAATTTCTGAATCTTTTTGTGAATATATAGTAGCAACTACCATAAGTTTATTAGAATCTAATCGATAAGGTTTTCTTGTATCTTTACATCTAATTTTAATTGGCGACATCTTTACACTAATGGTGACTTGGGAAAAGTTTGTCAAGTGCATTTTCGATAACTATGACTACGCTAATAATTCCTTCTGAAGTTCATACAATTTTTAAATTATTCCATATGGAATTTATATTGATATAAGAAAGTGATACATTGGTAGGAACATAAGAATTAAACTTATAATAAAACAAAACTTTTAGAAATAATTTTATGGGGATTTTCATATAAACTTTCCATTACCTCCATATAATATTTTTATTTTTTTCAGAAACAGTGGCATTTATTTCAAAGATTGTTTGCAAAACTACATTAAAAGCAATATTACATTAAGAAAAATAAAATTAGTGTAAAAAAAAAAAAATGAGCAGGAGAAAGAGGGGGGTCAAAAGTCTTGAACATAAAACTGGCCAGTTTTTGACCTTCAACAATGATTATAAAAGAAAAACATGTCACAGATACAATAAGTTTAAATTTAAATTTTTTTAAATTTTTAAATTATATCAATATTTCATGTCTTCAACTATCAAAATCTTACAAAGTTTCAATGTAAGCCATTTCATCAAGGCTCCAAACCTTTAAAGTTTTATCGTGGGATGCACTGAATAACTGATGCTTTTTATGTTGAAATGATAGACTCTAAAAATAAAATTAGATGTGTGAATTTCTAAAAGTTATTGCAAACAAACTGATACCTTAAAAATATCAGGTTTAGTAATTTTAGTAACTTGGATTTCAGAAATTTTTAAAAATACTCACAAACAGCTAAAAGTTATTTAATCAGAAGAAATAGCAAGAAAAGATTTTTTCCTTATGAACATAAGCTTGTCAATACTTCAAACTAAACAAGAAGCTTTCGCTTTGAACTTTTCGCTCGAGAATAAAAAAAAATTTTAATAAAAATTACTTTTGGAAAGAAATTCGAAAATCAATTAAAAATAAGGAAACAATAAACTGAAATGAGTATTCATTTCAAAGCAAAATTTTTATTTCCAAGCCAAGTTCTTCCACACAGGGAAGACAAGAGACATGTTTGGTATTTTCAGAATTTGGAAGAACTTCCCAAGAATTGAATTCTACAAATTGTCCTAATTTTTTAGCCTTTTTTTTTGTCTAAAAATTGTGAAAATTTCTGCATTTGAACTTTTTTTTATTTGGTAACTGGTTTTAACAAATTTCATCAACACCAAAAAAAATGGACAATTGCCTCCTGGATAACTGCCTCATGGACAATTACCCCCAGACAATTGCTACTAGGATTATTGCCCCTTGGATAATTGGCCCCTGGACAATTCCCCCAGGATGATTGCTCCCGAATAATTGCCCCTTTTTTTTTTTTTCATTTTAAATAGATATTAATTAGTTGGTTAAAATATAAAACATAAAATGCTTAAATGCCTCATTGTGAGAATAGATAACTTTGTGAATAATGAAGATAGTTTTGTATACCTGCACCAGATAACAAATCACACTATGCACAAATTTAAATCACAGAAGCATGTTGGATTAAACCTTACAATAGATATTCAACACAGTATTTATAACTATATACAAAACAAAGTGGAATAAACAAAGAAAGAGAAACTGTAAAGTAAAGGTCAAAGCTTCAATACTATATCAGTTTGTTGCCAAGGTAAATAATCACATACACGCACCATCGCAAACTAAATGTGAACTAACAAAAGACTACACAGGTATTAAGCGAAGAGCCAGACATCACAAGACACTTCCAAACAGATCTTCAGAGATGTACTTCTGAGCATTACACCTGCAGTACCAGTGAATTTACCACAATTGACAATTTGCAAAGGAACATTTTCTTTCAAAGGCAGGACAGGAATTTGCACCCTAATCCGCTCAGGCTAGAAGACATTCCTGTGCTGCCACAACATTATCTGGAAACTGACACAAAGAGTTGCTGCCTAATTCTTGCGACTGGTTTTCGGGTGGTACATCCAAGTTATACCCGGAAGTATTCTACCAAATATATTCGATACAAGCACTTGCTAATTTTGAAATTTTACAGGCGTCAAATAGGGTATTTCAAATAAACAATCTTAACAATCCGGAAATAATGTTTTTTGACTTTGAATTAGCTGCTATCAATGGTATCGGTGATGTATTCCCTCGAGCTCAGGCGTCATGATGTTTTTTTCATTTTATCAAAAGCATAGATTACAAATCTTGTGCAACCTTGCAACGACGATCCAGATTTCCAAGTGCACATGAGAATGATTGCTGCCATTAAGTTTATTCCCCCAGCCGATGTTGCATATGGATTTGATACAGTTGTGGACATGTTACGGCAAAACTATATTGGGATTGCAGACAATGTCTTTTAATACTTTGAGGATACATTTATTGGGAGGTTCTGTAGGAACTCATCAAGGCGGACACCGTAATTTACAATAGAATTTTGGAATATGTTAAAACATAGCAACCAAGAGCTTCCACGTACCAATTATAGCAATGAAGGGTGGCACAATGGTTTCAAGCCAATGTATTTTCTTTTCAACCTGCTTTTTGGATGTTTCTGGAGGTTCTGAAAAAATAGGGAACCATTGATCGTTTGAAAATTCTGAAAAATCAAGGAGGACATTTACCTCCTACTCCAAGAAAGTGTCATGTTGATTGCAACCAATACATAATCCGAATCGCTGACGACTACCCAAATCAGGAAATAGATGAAAACTTGCATGCTATTGGTCACAATTTAAGTCACAATTTAAGTTTTTAGATCTTAATATAAATGATACATATATGATTTTATATCAGTTATCCAATGGCAGGATTGTCCATGGTGAAATTATCCTGGTTGCCAATTACCCTAAGGGCATTTGTCTGAGAAAAATTGTCTATGGACAATTTTTCTAGCGGGGTTATCTGGGGGGAAATTTTCCAGGGGGAAATTGTCTAGGGGCAATTATCCTAGGGGTTGTCTGGGGGCAATTGTCCAGGGGAAATTGTCTGGGGCCAATTATCCAAGGGGCAATTATCTATAGCTGCGGACACATATAACACTATTCAAAGGAACGTACCTGTAAACTTTTTTCATCTAATCAAAAAAAAAATATTCACAATTAAAGATTATTTTCCACAGGATAGGGAAAAAATCCTCTGGGTACTGAATAGGAAAATTTTGATGTCACAAAAAATATGTTAAATGATAATCTTCACCTTGAATTTATATAAGGAAAGAAGTAAAAATCAAAAACATAAATACTAACAGATATGTGGTTTCTGTGACCTTTAAATGTATGAATCCAAGACAGTGAATCAGGGTTCCATATATTTATCAGCATATCATGACCACCACTGGCCTGTTAAAGAAAAAAATATTAATCCTATTTTAAATGTAACAAAATGTTTTTACAAATTATGTGACAAGGTTTGATAAATGATTTAAAGAAGACATGAATGAAAAAGACACAACACACTAGACAGAAAGCGATAAATCAACAAAATTTGACGTACAAAATCGCATGGCCATGAAAACCTCAACCTGAGAAAGCAAGAACGCACACTTCTAGGGAGAGCAAACATATCAAGACAACAGAAAACAAACCAAAACTTCATGATAAAGCAACTATTTGTCTTGATGAATTTATCAAAGTATAACTTCATTTTAATGATTAAAATATTTTTTGAAAGTTTAAAAATGAATCATGAATAAGACCACAAAATTCAATTATTATACAATTATTCACATTAATTTATTTAGCTATGAACTCATGACATCAACATAAGCGAAATAAATATTCTGACATAATTAATATTTAACAAAATTTTGTGTCATTACAAAATATGCTCTTACATCGTTATTATGTGAAAGAGTTTTAGCCCATTGCAAAATATTCTTTCCATGTTTTTTCAAATTTTATTCAAAGTAAATGATTATCATCTTACCAAAAATTTGAAATCCGTACTCAGATCTAAACATAAAACTTGACCAACATGGCATTTTCTCTTAACTACTTTTGAAGTACCAGGTATCTTCTCTTTTTTTTTAAGTGTATGCATACACCCTATGTAGAAATGAAGACTTAAGAACATAAGCAAATATTGATTAGTTAAATATGATTCGATTCAAGAAAATTCAAGAAGAAGCAAACGTGGCAAACGTATTACACTTATCTGCTATAATCCAAGTAGTTTACTGACTTTTTTGACTTCTGCAGAGTTATAAAAAAGCAGGAAAGTGATTTTCTCATCTTATGAATTTCTACATATTTTGAAACAGATCAGCACATTTATAACTTTTAAAATTATACTGTAAAATTTTGAAATTATCGATTACTTTCCAATACAGTTATATATAAAAATCTTTTTTCACATATATATGAAAGACAAGATTCATAACTGTTCAAGACATGGTTCATACAAATATTTAGCAAATTTTTCCTGATTATGTTGGAAGTTTTCTTTCCATTTTTCTTGCCTTTTTAAGTGAAAAATGTACGATTTTCCCTGATTAGGACTAAAATGTACATATTTTCCCTGTGTACTAAAGTTTTCAACTCTGAATTTTCACTAAAAGTTCAAAACAAGTAAAACTCTTGAAATTAATAAAATTTGTTGCCTATATAATCTTGCACAAAAGAAAACTGCCTGTCGGTGTCTGATAGAGGATTGTAGCATGATTAGAAGCCCACCTTTTGGCCCTTCTGGGAGGCATATTGATCTTTCTGTGTTAAACCTGTTGCCAATACTAAGTCTGGATAAAGGAGGATGGTTTGAAGCAGAAAGGGCATCATATGGCAGTCAAATTCCTTGCCAAAACTAATAATTCATGAATATTAATCAGAATATGGATACATTAGGGCATCCCCCACAAACGATGTGCATGGAAGTCGCTCTGAAGCGTGCGAAGAGTTAGCAAGGGCTACCTATTCAAGGACAGGCAAGGCTAAGGAACCAATTGCAACAGAAAAAAGATAAAGAGATGAGTGGGAACAGTTAACTTTGGAACCTTGAATTTATAACTACAGGTGGCAGACCTAGAAGGTCAGAAGATAGTGGACACTCTTTTTCTTACAGGAGATTAGAAGAGATTGGAAGGTGAAGAAGTCGAAAGATCTCACAAGAGGACACAAATTGATATACAATGGAGAGTCGAGAAGAAATGGAGTCGTTATAGCGCTCTTCAATAAAATCAAGAAGACACTGATACAAGTAAGGAGGAGAAGCGAGAGAGTGATGACCATCAAACTTATTGAGGGAAACCACAATCTGAATATTGGCAGCGCTTACGCACCTCAAGGATAATAAGAAGGATTGGTTTTGGATTGAAGTCGATAAAGAAATTAACTTAATCTTCATGAATCATAATGTCATTATTGGAGGGGACATGAATGATCATGTTGGCAAGGACAAGGAAGGAGTTGGCAAGGATGGTGGAGAATTGGTGAAATGAATGCTGAAAGTCAGAGGGTTTTAGACTTTATGACATCACAGGACTGGTATTAATAACTTCTCCAAGAAAGATGACAAACATCTGGTGACATATAGGAGTCTAATAGACTTTTCGGCATGTAGAAGAAATAATATCAGAGAGATGAGAGACTGCAGGGTGATCAATGGTGAATAGATACCAGCACAACAGTATCCTTCTCACAACGATGAGAATGGTAAGAAAGGTAAAGAAAGGACAAAGAGATAAAGTTGAAGAAGATCAAGTAGTAGAGACTGAAAGAGCCTGAAACAAAAAGATAGTTTTAAAAAATAGCCATATGAAAATCGGATAAAAGAGGAAAAAGAGTGGTGGAAAAGGAACAGTGAAGTGATGAGAAAAGCAGTAGAAGTCTTGGGTAAAACTTCTGGAAAGAAAGCATCAGCTGACAAAGAGACATGGTGGTCGAATGAAGAGGTACCGACCATTGTGAAGAAAAAGAAGTCCCTCAAGAAACAATGGGATAATACTGGGAGGAAGTGGATAAGAGGCATCAAGAAGCGAAGAAGACTGCAAAAAGAAGGTGGGAGCAGAAAAGAATAAAACATGGGACAAGCTGTGTACAGAACTAGAAATACTGGAAGATGATAACAAACTATCTAAGCATGCTAAGAAAAAATACAAAGCAAGGACCTGACTCTAATCAAGGCAGATGAAGTCACATCAAGGGTAAGTTTTGATAGTAGAGAAAGATCAAGAAAAGATGGAAGGCTTAGTTCGAAACCTAATTGAAAATAAAAAATAAATAAAGAATGCAGGATTATGTACTGAAGAAAGTGACCAACTTCAAGTACTTGGGGGCTACAATAAATGCAGATAGAAAATTGGATAATGAAATTGAGAAAGAAATGCAAGCAGAATGGAGAAACTGAGAAAGACTGTCTGGAGTGCTATGTGATAGACAAATATCTGCGAAAAAAGGGGAATGTCTATAAAGTAGCAATTATACCAGTCAAGATACATGTTACATGGCATCCAGCAAGACTTATATTAAGAATATGAACATAGTAAAAAAGAAGATATATTAGGATTGATAGAATAGAAAATAGGGTGATCTGAGAGAGAATGAAGGTTACAGAGGTATCCAGATAGATACAAGAGAAAAGGCTGAGATTGTATGGTCATGTACTCAGAAGAAAGGATAACCATGTATTGAAGAGAACCCTCAGTATGGAAATGGAAGATAGTAGAAGAAGGGAAAGACTGCATAAAAGATGGATGGAATGTGTGAGAAGACCTGGTAGAGAAACAATTATCGACCAAAACAAAACAGACCGCCAAAAATGGAGATACAGAATCAACAACGTCACCCCATTGAAGTGAGAAAAGTCAAAAGGCAGATTTCCACGGATCGAATAATTATGGGTGATACGAATTACAAACTACTTTAATTGTATTCAAATCGTTTCTTAACTTTCCTTTCTCTAGTTTCATTTTCATTTGTAACGTCTTTGAAATAATAATATTTTCTTCATGAACAGCTTCTTTCTATTTCACATGTTTTCTAAAAAGAGCACCAAAAGTTTCTCCAATGGAAATTAAAATTTTGATTGGGCAAAAATTGAGCAGCAAAAAAATTCGCCTTGTGCAAATCTTTGCTTTAACACTACTGTAACACCTTTTCAATATAGCATGGTTTGCACTTCAAACAACAAAACAAAAACAGGAAAATCACATGTATTTATCATGAATAAAATTTAAAAATAAATTTTTAGCTCTTCATAATTTTAATTCACTGAAATTATCAAAATCTGACAAACCAATCTCTTACCTGCTACCTATATAAAAATAATAAATTTTTGATATATGTTTCAGTTTTCCCTCAGAAGCCTATAAAAATTTTTCCAGATAAAAATATTTTCAAAATAAATTAAAGTTTTCCCTGAGTTTTACAGAAACAAGATTATTAAATAAGGTTTCCCATGTTTTCCAGGTGTTGTATAAAACCTGGAAGAGTGAAGAGGTTCTAGCCCCACTTATCTGTAGTAGCATCACCTACCCGTTGTATAAGTTCTCCCAATGCTACCACCCATTTACCTAGAGTAAATCTACATTAAAATATGAAAGAAGATGTACAAGCAGTCTTGAACTTAAAATCAAAAAAGCTAATTGAATCTTCATTACACCACAAAAAAGATTTTGGCAATGATGAAATGAATTCATAACAATGAAGTACTGAAATGCTGATTAATGTTGCCATATAGCCATGCAGCTAATAGTATACATACATTTAATTATACTACCATCCTTTGAAGCAGAGAAAATAAATTTACAGTCTTGAGAAACAACAATAGCTGTGACAGATAGTTGATGTCCGCGTAAACATTTTATGTTTTCAAGATCAGGCTCAATCTAAATACAAAGGCATATTTTATTTTCATCTCTATTGATACAAAATAAATAATCGTATTTAAACGTTTGCAATTCATCACTCAAGATGCAAACTAGTCAATCAATTGAGTAAACTATATTACTGATAAAATTAACGATGTTATCAAAGTCTCGGATGGCAAGTTTCCTAGTGTACAGACCCTAGAATAAAAAGACTTGCTACTTATATTACCATAAAAAGCTTGCTATTAAAAAGACCAACCAACTGTAAAACTTTGCTCAAAAAATTTAAAAATGATTAGGCCTGTTATCTACATATTTTAGCATGTTAAAACAACTTCTTACAGTATTTGCTGTAAATAGCTAAAATGACAACAATTTTACAATGACATTGAGGATAATTGACAAAGTTGATTGAGGATGATGACTGACTACAATGGTTGATGATGGTGATGATGATGATAATTATAACGATGACAATAACGATGATGATGAAAGACAGCGATGATGATGATAACGAACTCACCTAGGCATATCTCTCAGATTTGTTCACACTTTTTTAAATTTGTAAAACCTCTTCCCCATTACTCAGGAAAAAACCAGCCAGCCCATTAATTTTATTGAGATAAAAGAGCACACTGATTTTGACCGCATATATCCTAAAGATTAAAGAGGTTTACTTTTTTGCAATAAAATTTTATTCTAAGAAAACCTTCCAAGAGGATGTGACAACTATGTTAGTAAGCATATTTTCATATACCTGTGTAAATAAAATGAATAAAATTTACAATACCTTGTCCGCAATATATTTCTGCAAATGACCAGCATCTTGTAACTAAATATAAAAATGTCGCATGATTAAAAGTTTACAGAAAAAAAAAACCATTTGAGAGACTCAAAAAAAGGTATTAATAGAACAAATTAATATCAAACAATATAGGCTTTATGCTAAACAACAGGATATTAAACCTATCACACATAATTTCAATTGTAGAAGAGGCGTATTCACTTAGCCTATATAACTCTGTAAGTGGCAAAGATAACGATTTTACTGAGAAAACAAAATTGCATCTAATTAACAAATTAACACGACAGATAACATTTTAAAACATTATATTCAAAGTTTTAATTGACATCGGTAGCAACACTTTTCTCAAATCTTTGTTTTTATAAAACTAATTAAAATTGTATTATTTTTTTCGTCTGTTAATATCTAAAAGAACAAAATTTTTTTTATTTTTTAAATGCTACTTACAAGAATTTTCTAATGAAAAAAGCTTATTCAAAAATCTTCCCAAGCATTTTAAAACTAAGTAAAAGCACTTTTTTTAAGTAGATAGATTGAGTTATTGAAGTTATTATCTAACTAAATAATTCTACCACATCTTGCTGTAGACGATGTTCAATAGCATGATCATCGACATGTTTGTTTTCACGTTTTTCAAGCTCTATAATAAATATACAGAATATAAGAAACACTTTATGACTAATGGATTGCCGCCAAATGCTTCTCATTAAATAAAACATTCAATAAAGCTTTTCATTTCCTTGAAAAAAAAATGTATATTTATTTTCACAAATTTTAACCCTTTTTGGTTCTGGTCCATGGGAACAAAAGTCATGCAGCCA
>JAUZNK010062938.1:0-14734 GCA_035046665.1 Euphysa ruthae
TTTGTCTCCCGAAACGTCGTTCAACAAAAATAAATATAACTCATGACATGTTGTTTTAATTTTTCTATTATTTATTATAATGACTGAGTTGAAAAATACTAATATATTTAAAATATTTTTTATGTTAACTATAATTTTTGTGGTAAATTATTAGAACTTTTCAGAACTAATTTGCTTACATTCCATATATCCTGAATATCTACAAGTCATTTAAATTAAATCATTACTGTTTTGTTTGAGAAAGAGATTTACAGCAATTTATTTTTATGCAAAAAATTATTTAATAAACCAAATATAAATAATATTAATAAATATTACTATTATAACATTAAAGGCTAAGTATTAATAAACACACATGACTGCTGACCTAAAAATGTTTAATTACTCATACTTGCTCTGTTGGAAATAGTGTGTTGATATATTCCACAGGGTTGAAATCCTTTCCATCTAGAGGATCAGTGCTAGATATTACTTCCTTCAAAGCATTCTCTACTTCATCAGAAAATACAAGACCATTTACCTCGTCATCATTGCTTGAAACATCCATTTCATAAGTGGCATTTTACTGAAACTATCATGTATTAAACCTAAATATATATAATATATAATATATATAAATATATATAATTTAAAGACCTTTAAATAAATACAATGATCTGCTTTAGTGAATTGAATTAAATTTGACATGCACTTCAGATTGATTTGGGAAATACTTGGTTAAAATATTCATAATGTCATTAATGTTGCCTTATGCCAAAGATAACTCCATTTTTCTTGGTTTCCCAGTCTAGACTTCATAAAATTTATACTTTTCCCAGTCTAGACTTCCTAAAATTTATACTTTTCCCAGTCTAGACTTCCTAAAATTTATACTTTTACCATTCTAGACTTCCTAAAATTTATGCTTTTACCAGGAATTTAAACAAGAATTTTTGGAAAAGTTCCAAGAAATTTCTTATCTCAGAAAATAATTTCTTGTGAAATGTGTACCTTATGACAAAAGCAAAATAGCAGTTTCTCTTCTTAGACATGCTTTCATTATTGTGCCTTTCTAATTTTGCGGCTGGAAAATATAAACCTACGTTAGAAGTAATAAATTTAAGAAAGAAAGAAAAGATATAGGTGAGCAAAACAACATCTTAGTAAAACTTTTCTTTCTAAATATGATTAGATCATCTATTGCTTGTAGAATATTATCCTTAAAAATGCAAATAGATTAGAGAAAAATAGAGAATAATTTATATAATGCAACAAAAATTAGAACAGAAAGTAATGGATAATTTTTTGTTGAGCACTAATTTTTGTATTTATTATATCAAAATCAAACCTTTTAAAACATAGAAAAATACAAAAAGAATAAAAGGAACAACGTCAATATATACAATCATTAAAAACCACTTTAATATTCCTAATATCATTGGCACAATAATGACTAGATTTGTTCTAATTACCTATTTATGAGAAAAAACTAGGTAAAACAAAATTTCCAAAAATATTTCACAGCTATGACGCAAATCTTCTCAAAAAAAATTGAGAAAAACGTCAGCGTTGAACGATCTTCCCAAAATAATAGTGGCAAAAATTTGATGAGAAAACTATAGCTGGTAATCTAAAACAAGACTAGATTTAGAACTTAATAATTTTGGTGCGCAGCCAAGGATTTTCTAATAAAATATGCCTCCTCATTTTATAAGTAATAAAAAACATGTGGAGGCTGATTTCAAAGCATGTGAATCTTTGTTTCGATATATTGTACTGAGCTTTTTGTTCAAAGTCAAGATAACGCTTCATTACTATTAATGACAACGTGATGATTATCTAAGACTCCGAGGAACACCAAAGATGGATTAAAGCAAATCCAAAGTCAAATAAACCTGAAAGATACTGCAATTTATGTCAATCAATTTTTACAATATTTTCTAAGTATTAAAGATAAGGAAGAAATCAGCCTCTAGAACCACCATATGTAACGAATTTCTAAAGTGTTTAATACCAACTCCTCCACCATACAAAATGAAATATTTAGGGACTTGGTGACTAAAATGATCATATTTAGGGACTTGGTGACTAAAATGATCATAATTAGGGACTTGGTGACTAAAATGATCATATTTAGGGACTTGGTGACCAGGCCCTGCAAAATTTTTAAATAATAAAAATGTGAAAGAAATTTTAAAAAATATTTTCATTCACCAAACAGAGAAAATAATACGAGAGAATAATTTTTCTGAAAATTTAATTTTCTACCAAGTCAGACTTAATATAAAACACAGGACCTGAGAACATTATTTTTCGAAATTTAATGAAAATATAATTAACAACTAATTAACAATTAATATAATTATTAAAATATAATTAACAATTAATTATAATTATAATTTTGTTTTTAGGCTTAAAATGACAGCGGAATGAGAATTTATGGCAGGTCAAAGATGCAAAATTCAAACATTAACTAGATTTTTAAGAAAATAATTTTTAGGTCAAGGATAAACATATATGGGCATATTCAGGCTCAGTACTAAAAAACAATAATACTTTTTATCACTTTTCTAAACGTTTTACCTTTACAACTTCACGCAAAAGTTCAAAAGATAATGTAGAGCTCCAGGAAAAAAACGGAAGGTATATAGGGACTGAATTCATAACAAACATTCACTGAAGCAAACATTCACAAAAGCAAAAACATCAAAAACGTTTGAACTTTTGAATGATTTACAAGATCACCAAATTTTAACAAGTTAAAATGAAAGTTTACAACAAAATACAAAAATTTGGTTGTACAAAATGCTGATCAATGTCCAGGAAGCACCAGGTTAAAAGGAGCATGGATTTTATGGTTGACTCAGTTTAATTCATAAATAGAACAAAATATTCTTAAATACTTCAGTTCAAATTCACCACGTTTTTCAAAATAATATGATATTAATGTGCAAAATAATATGATATTAATATGCGAAATATTGAGATAACAGAACTAAATTTAGAATTAAAACTTCATTCAACCAGCCTACCCCTTGAAGATATTTCCAGAAAAATAATTTATTTTCTTTCTTTTTTCTTTTTACTTACCACAATAACACATAATTCTTACAAATAATTTTCACAGAACTATTACGACTTTTAATCAGCACCTCAAAGTAGGTTACTATGAAAATATAATATTATATTGTAGTATTTAGCAAGGAGCAACACATATATTTGATGTTATGTGATATTGGTAAACATATAGTACTGAAAAAACAATATTCATCTTCTGCCCTTAGTGTATTGACTTAAAAATTTCAGAAAAGCCAAATAAAGGTTATTTGGGAAAAAGTATCAGATAAATTTATTATATATTATTTAAATTAAAAAAAAAAAAATAATAATAAAAAACATCTATTATTGTAATATAAAAAAACCAATCTAAAATAAAAATCTAGCAATAAATTATTCCACTATATATAAAATTTTTATAAAATTTATGTAAAATTATTACACTAAAATTTCATTATAAGAAGAAAGTATAAATATACTATAATATAAGCCTATGGAAAATTAAACAAACAAATATTAACTCTTTTTGCAATCAATCGCAAATTTGGAGAAAAAAAAGTAGAAAACTCAAAAAGAAAAATGTACAAATCATCAAAGTAAATCAATATTTGCAAAAAAATGACTGAAATAACAAGGGTAGATTAACATCAGCATAAATTTGCCTTTTGGATAAAAACTTATCTGTTATTAAGAGGACAAAACACATAATTTATCACGTACTTAAAAAAAAAGCAGATTGACCTACATCACTAAAAAATAAAAACGTTGAGTGGTTTCCTCAATTATCAAATTTTAACACCTAGAAAAAAAAATTAAGAAATAACTAGCAAAGCTCTAGAAAAATATTATAATGCCAACATTTGCCTTATTTAATAGATTTTTAAGGAAAAAGAATTTTCTATACACTCTTTAATTGGCATCTTTGAATCTTTATGCAAAAAAAAACATCTAAATTTAGAACAAGCAGTTTTTTAAATCCTTGACACATACTTTTTAAGAATAAGAAATTTAAAATCTAATGAAAAGATTGGGAGAACATACTGGCTTTCCTCTTCTTTTCCCTTAATTCCCCTAAAAATTGCTTTAACAAGTAAAAAATAAAAAAAAAGTAGATTACAAAGAAATAATAATCAGATCTCAATAAACTTCAAAATGATTCTTTGTCTGTGTTTTAATCTGAAAACACAAACGTAAGTTTCAGACAGCTGACAAAAATACAAACTAACAAAAGAATAATATAAAGACTTATAATGTTTGAGAAGTATTAAATATTACTCGCTGCTATATTAAAATTTAACAAAGAGTAAGTATTCATTTTGATTACTACATATTCAACGAAGCGCCTATGCTCAAATTCGCACCCACAAAGCTGTACCCCTTAACCACCATCAATTGAAATCTATTGCCTACTCTTCACATATCTTACTTTCCTTTAGAAATCTATCAGTTATGCACAATAATTTATTAACTAAATTTGAATTAAGGTCAAAACATTTTTTTTTTTTTGCTTAATTTTCTTAAAAATAAAATAAAAAAAATTGATCATCTTTATTCTAAAAAAAAATTGAGGTTTTCTTTTGTTTTGAGGAAAAGTGAATAACAGTAAATTTAATGATGACATGAAAAAGAATAAAACTATTTTTTGCTGAGAAAAATGAATCTCCAATATGTCTCTATATAGTCAGAGTAATGCTTTCAATATTCATTGAACCTTAAAAAAAGAGGCAATATTAAGAAATCAAAATGGGGAAAAGACAGTAAGAGGAACAGGGAGCTGAATTAAAATAATCAGCATCACTGCTCATCATCAAAAATTTTTGAGCAAAAATTAATAATCAAGTTGATCTCATACTACAAAACTTTGAATATATAAAGACATACTTTCACACATATTTTCCTGTGTTCGTTGATTCAGATTATTTGATCAGCAAATGATTATTCAAAAATACAAACAAGATATCTTAATATCTTTTTCTAATAATATTAAATATAATTATTTTTCTTTTCAACAAATAACAGTCAAATGGTCAATGTTTAAAAGTGGTTATGTTATAAATACGTAACAAAAAATAATATTTCCATGTTGATTAGGGCTGACTGCAGTTATTTACAAACTAACTTTGAAAAGCATGAAAATCAATTTTTTCTTACAAATCTGAAATAACTTTAGATAGGCAAATCGCTAGATTTTATTGAGATTTCTTAAGATTTGTATTTGATAAAAGTAAGTAATTAACAAATAAATATTTCATGAAAAGGTACAACGAGAAAGAAGCCTAAACCCAAGTTCCCAAAAATTTACAAAAGAGAGAAAAATAAACGAAACTTTTTCTATTTAATCAATTAATCCAAAATATTTTATTTTCCAAAATAATCCTGCAAAAAATTTTATATTTATTATTATAATTATAATTGTTCAGTAATTTAATATCAATATATTATTATTTACTACTAATACTATACTATACTATTAATATATTATTTATATATTATAAATTATATTATTTATATATATTATATTATTTCTACATATTATTTACTATTGATACGCTATTTACTATTTTTTGTAAAAAAATTCAAAAATAAAAATTAAAAAAACTTGATAATTCAAAATTTCCAAATTGTTGTCCTAGCTCATTTCAAAACACCATGAAAAGTACACAAATTCATTGCTATTCATTTCAGAATAACTTGAGAGGTGCACAAATTTGTTCCTTCCAATTTTTAACCTCAAGGTTCCAAAGTCAAAATTGTAAAATTAATAAAGGCATAGAAACATGGTTTAATGAAAAACCACAGCAGAATTATCATCAATATTATCACACCCACCATTCCAACATCTCATTGCATATCCTAAAATACAATTATGATATTTTGATAATTAGTTTAACAAACATAGAAAAAGATGAAAGAGATGAATGTGCATTGAAGAAATAATAAAAGATCCTTGCGATTCTTCACACTTAGCACAATATAGTCAATCCATAACTAAATGCTTTTTTGGAGATACAACCAGGTTTAGGCTAATACTCAATATAAGCAATGCAAAACTGGAACTACAGTAACAAAAAAAAATTATTTAAAAGGCATAGAAAATATAGCAGAAATAAGAAAAACAGAGCTTTTAAGAAATTGCGAATCTGATTTTTTTTTTTTTTTTTTTTAATTCTTGAAATCTCAATTAATGTAAAAATCTAAGAAGCAGAACGCAGAAAAGAATCTATAAATGATAATTTTTGGTTTGTTTCTGCCTTATTTTCACTAATCGTTTTCCTCACTTACCAAAAATTTGTATTTTTGGAAAAAACTCTAGAAAAGAGTCTTTCAAATATCTAATCTTTTCAAAGTTTATCTTAGAATTAAATTTATACAAAATATCTCAATTTTGATTTTCGTAAATATCTATCTAAAAAAAAAATATCTCTAAAAACTAGCCTTCAAAACTGATAATATCTAAATAATGTTGCAGTTAAGATTGCCTTCAGCAAAAGATGGACTTTAACCCTATGCACGCCATCCCCAAACTGGTACAGGATTTTCTATGCATTAGATATCCAAATCCCAGACCAGTGCAGCTTTTGTACGCTTTCACTTTCCAGGTTATTTTAGACTGGTAAAAGATTTCTAATAGATTAAAGAACAATTTTATCAAACTCTTTGTAAAATTTTGTTTCAGAAAAATTTGGCAATACCATAGACTGACAAAAATACGCCAAGAAACCATTCCCAGTTTTTTTATTAATAAATGGAGATACTATACTTGATGATAGCTTTCACCCTTGAATGTTTTGATGGTGTTTATATAGATAGTATTATGTTATTAAAAATACCTCAAACTATCAATTACTTCTAAGGAGATTTTGTTCAATCTTTTTTTTTTTTCCTACAATGGCTGTTCTATAACTAATGTATTAGAACTTTGAATATGGTGTACAAAAAGTTAAGCTTCCTACTAGACAAAAACAATGTATTTGATATTTTTGCTTTTATCACCACATTTTACAACAACAATTTGAAGTTAAAAATCTTTTTACCGACTTGAATTTGATCACAGCTTGTATATGAATTTGATTAAAGTTTGTATATTTTAGTAAAAACAGGAAATTGAAAACAACCAGCACAATAATCACGTTAAGCTATAATAGCTGTCAAGCCAAATCTTGAGCAAAAAGAGGGGAGCCTTTCAAAAAGCAATTTGGAAAAAAATAAAGCAAAAAAGAAACCAATAAAACCATAAACAAAAAATTATAAAAATATTTTAAAAAGTGGCAAATGAACCATAATATGGCTAATTTCACTTGAACACTAACAATTTCCAAAATATAAAAAATAACGAAATTTACCTTTAAAATTAATCCAATTTAAAAAACAATAAAACCATCTGAACACAACCACACATGGTAGATACATGACAAATTTTGTTAGATCAAAGAGGAATGTATCATATTTCCCTATGTCCATGCCATATTTTTCAATAGTTAAAATTCCACACAACACTAGTAAGAATAGCAGAAATGAATCAAAATAATTACTACTATCATTTCTATAAGGCCAGCACGACAGAAACACAATTAAAAGAAGTAATGAAACCATGGTTACTGATGTCAGTTGAATAACTTTATTATCAATAAATATACCAAGTGCAATAATCACCAACCGAGATAAGAAATAGCATGATGCAAACCACTGATATCTTCCATGAAATTTACCGTGAAATTCTGTAAATACTGGATACCACGCACCAAATTTCCGAAAATATTTCCACTTTGTCCAAAATGATGTTGTAATTAAAAGTATAGGCCAAAGTAATACAATAAATATGCCAACAAAAATAGCAACAGCTGCATAATAAAGATGTCGACCATAAAAAAATTTTTGTTCGCCATAAATATAAACACTTTTTACGCCATTATGTTCAGTTGGGTGTAATATAGAATAAGTTATTCTTGTAATGTCAGCATATGCAAGAACAGATATCAAAACATAAATACGTAAAAAATGAGTCTGAGCATTTCTGTCAGATTTGCAGATAAGATTTTTGAACTTCATATTTAAATGGAGCAAAGACCAAAACAAAAAGCGCCATTGAGATATTATTGCCACACTTAGCAACATGACAAATGGAAATGTATAATTAAAAAACATTTTATCCAAATCATTCCAATTTCGTACTAAACAAAAATGTGTGTTGGATTTTCCAAAATGAATGCCACGAAAATTTAAAAGATTGATTATGGAAGTGGTAATAAATGATTCTTCCATTAATTGGCTTGCTGTTATATGGTATTGAATTACTTGGTACACATAAATAGTAGAGTTCAACCAAGTATCAAATATACAAACATTCAAGAATATCATCACAAAACAAATCAGAAAGAAGATACCAAGGATAATAGCTAATATATAAAATAAATTATACCAGCTACATTGCTTTATACATTTCTCGCCTCCTAATTCAACAGTCATATTTGCAGGGCATTTGGAACATAAAAATCCGTATCGATCACCTGCGCATTGTTTAAGAGGGCTAATAGAACAGGAAAATTCTTTACATGTACTACAGTAGCCATAAGGACAAAGGTAAGTTGTAACAGTTCTGTTTATAGCACTTGACTCATTATAATAGTCTGTGTAGAGTCCATGAAATAATGAAACACTTCCATTTTCCTCACAAATTAACCCCTTTAATAAGTTCTTCTTACTTTCACAAATACATACGCCTTTAAATAATGTATAAGCAAATGGGCACGGGTCAAACTGCAAGTTTGTGAGAACTATACCAATATTGCCATATAAAACCGTTACATTAAATAATTCAAAAATATTTCCACTTAATCCAATGAGTATTGAATTGTTCAGCACCAAAAAACTATGAGTTTGAGGAATGTTATTAGTATAAACATCTATGGAGCGTGATACGTTATGACCTAATTCATCGATCAATGTAATCTCGGGTCGAAACCATTTACCAGGGTAGAGGTTATTCCAATCTTCAAGGTTTAATGAGATAGTGACAGGGTCAGTTTCAATGTAACGTGTAGCGAAATCATTAATGACCTGATAGCACGTCTTAAGCGAAGTGGCAAATACATCATTTTTTTCATCCATTGCATTATTATTAGAATAATAAATTTTAGATTGCGGGTTTCTCTTTGAGAGAAAACAAGGATATGTATTTGAGGTTGGAGAATAAAAACCTCCAGGTAGAGTTGATTCCATAAAGATTGCTCCCCCATTACGATATGCTGTGTTATTTATAAAAACAAGTTCTGCATTGGTCGCATTGAGAATAATTTTAGAGTGTTGAAAAAGAGCAAATCCAGCCCCTTTCGATCCACTATTTCCAATCAAATGAAGTCTACCAGCATTAATGATAACAGAAGAAAAATCTAATACTACGGCAGTATTTTTATTATGTTTTATTTCGTTTGATCCATAAAATATTAAAGCACTAGTGTAAGTATAAATTGTACCCTGTGCAACAACAGTTTGCCAAACAAGATTATGAAAATTGCATTGTAAGCCTACAAACACAACAGTTACTCTAGCCATGTAAATAGCAGCACCTAGCTGACCAGTATTTCTACTGACAGAACAATTAGTAAAACGTGTAACTTCTTGTTCTGTAAAGTATTGACGATGGTGACTAATTGCTCCACCAAATTCTGCTGTGTTATAAGAAAAATTACAAGAATAAAAGTGTATTTTGTTAGTATGATACTTTGATGTTCTTGAACTAGAAATTCTTGTACCTCCACCATGTAATTCAGCCACATTATATTGAAACAAAGTATTTTTTATATAAACTATATTTTGTCTTGAATTTCCTTGAAAAATTAAAAAAAAACCACCGCCCCAAAGGCCTTTATTATTCAAAAATTTGCAATCTCTTATGATCAGGTTATTAGCGCTAGAAAAACCTCCAAATAAAACACTTAAACCAGCTCCTCGACCATAGGGTAGAAGACCTTCATCAAGAGATATCTCTACCGACTTGTCTTGTTCACCAGTATTATTTTGAAAAGTACAATTAGAAAATATGATTATGTTTTGACCAGTTGAATTGGTGAACCACATTAAAACACCACCGCCAGAACTGTAGCCTGGTGACCAGCCGAATGGAGATAATACTACATTCTTCTCAATAACAAGGTTTTCAAAGTTTATATTTCCGTTACAATAATTTGAAACTAATCCGTAGCCAAAACTTCCGGTAATAACTATGCCAGTCAAATTTATATTGTTAACATTATTAAGATATATTGCAGACGATATATTAATATCAGTGTTGTTAAAATCGCCTGTGTTATACAAACCACAATCACTAACAGTTATGTAACTAAGTGCTAAGTGTTGAGAGTTTATTATACGGATACCTTTATTATTTGAATTACAGTGTATAGTTGTATATTCCCCTATTAAAGAAAATTCATTCAAATTCAACAGGTCTATCGGCTGTGAAAGATTTTGATTCTCTTTTAGTAAAACGCAAGTGTTGTTAAGAGACTTCCGTGACAATGCTGCCGTAATATTTGAACAATATTCCGCTCCACCAATTGCATGACATCCTGATTCAATGTTTTTAGAAGTGACTGTTATAACAGTTTGTGAAGTTAAACACCGCTTAAAAGAATTTGCAGAGTAGAAAAAACAAAGTAATAGCAAGAAAATCTTCTTCATAATGAGCAAGGTACTGAAAATCATTTTTTATTCCTCAAAAAAAAAAAAAAATTTTTTGTAGGTAGATAACCAAAAAATTTTTTTAAAAAGATTGAATTGAAAAATTTGCATTTTTCATGTCTTTTTGTTTTTGTTGTGACTCAAAGTAGCTATACCTATATTATACCTATATATATACCTATATATATATATACTAGATAAAGATAAAGTACTAGATGTTAAACTATACTGACAAAAAGACCATCATTTAGAATTTGGATCAAATAAAGGATCAAATAAAAATATATGATGGTAGCATAGGCATGAATCCAGCAATTACTAGGTAATGAAATCATAACACACTAATAAAAGCAATAATTATAAAGCAGAAAAAAAAAACAGAACATTGCAAAAGTATAAAATAATTATAAAATAATTAAAATAAATAATTAAATTAAAGTTAATATACATGACAAAAATTTATTTCTGTCAGAAGTGGCCATGTGCCTTATATTACGTTTTATTTTGGTGGACTAACCACTCAGCTTCCATAAATCTTAAAACAAGCAGCATTTTAACACCATTTACAATATTCTAACAAAATCAGGAAAGAATAATTTATTGAGGAAAATAAACATATAAGTATTCATCAGTGGTTAGGTTAGAAAATAAGCAAGCAAACAAGCGAGCAAACAAGCCTTTATTTACCAACAAACAAACATATTTTACAAATAATAATTTAAAACAACATTAAAATTATTTGTGGTTGGAGACTGTCAATAAAAAAGAGTTACACCAGGTACTAAAATAAAAGAAAGAAAATAGAGGATAATATTTGACACACCATCATATTTTAACATAAGAAGTAATAATTAAACGCCCACCCCAAACCAACACCATTTCACAAGAACCCTAAAAAACCACACACCCTACCCACATCACACCGCAACTACAGTAATACTGTAACTGTTAGACAAATTTTACTAACATAAAAAATAGTATGGAACTTTTAGTTAAATATTTAACTGTAAAAATACGATTAATAGCACCAAGTGATTGATTCCATTCATATATGCACTAATATTTAATTAAAAACTTACGGTGTGTTTTTGTGTTAGATTTTGTAACAAAAATGCAATACTAAAAAAATTTGAAGATAACTTAGTGGATTTTTTTATCCCCGAAGCCCATTTTTTAATATAGAAGACCATCATACTTTTGAAAAATATCTTCATACAGGATTTCTTCATACATTTTCTGATAATATTGCAGTGAAATGCCGTCAGTTCAAAACCACTGGAGAGCAAAAACAAATAATTTTTGTTATGGAGTTTTAAACTGAGCCACTGTCAAAAAAATATTTTAAATAAAAGTCAAAAAACTCCGTTTAAAGGTTAATTTTGGTAAAAAAAAAAAAAAAGAAAAAAAAAAGAAAAAAAAAAGAAGCTACTTTTTATTCTTATGCAGGTCCCTAAAGTATTATTTTTCAACAGCAGGACAACATTTAAATTAAACAAAAAACTAATAAGAGAGATTTTAAAGATTCTTTTTAAATTTTAATTTCTCAAACTGCTTGGAAGAAACAAAAGATTCATTATCAAGAGGATAAAGAGGTGCCAGAACAAGCCAGATTTGTAAATAAAGGTTCATCAATACAATTGGTAAAAGTATAAAGCGAAGTATTCAATCAGTGAGTAATTTAGTAGCAAAGCACAGAATCTAAATCTATAATATATCAGATAAAAGGGATAATGGTAAACAAGGAGAAATAATATAACAGTGTAAAAAATGTCACCATTTACATGAAAAATTAAAAAAGTTATGACAGATTATGATAAAATCTCAAAAAACGATTTTAGGCCAAAAATTACTGTTTTGGGTCCTTTTCACATTTAGCAAATTAAATTAAATTAATCATAAATAATACTTTTGATACATCCAATGAAATGTTAGGAAAAAATCGATTTTTTTTTTTTTTAAAAACATTGTATAATATCATTTTTTTACCAAATTTAACTTGTTTTGAGCTGATCATTTGTAGAAAAGACAGTGAAAAGATTCCCCTTACACTTCATGCAAAAACTAAAAAAGCAAACAAAAGGATTTTGAAAAAATTTAAAAAACCTGGATTTTAGTCCAAAAATGACTGTTTTGGGTCCTGGGTTAAAAAACATTATTTTAGAAATAATATTCCCTTATACAATCCAAAATTTCAACATAATTAGTGTAACTTTTTGGGAAAAGCCAAAAACACTGATTTTTGTCGTTTTCAGGTCATAAATCAGACCCAGGTCCCAAACAAGAATTTTGGATCATATAGGTCAAAAGATTATCCCTATGGATTAACTTCATCCAATATTTGAAAAAAAACTTTAAAATTTAATGAGCGGCTTCAGAAAAAAAAAAATCAAAAAATGTTTGTTATGAGGCTGTCGCCGCTGAGGACAAAAATTACATGAAAGTGTCTAAATTATTTTAACGTTTCTATGACCACCTCATTAAGTCATTTAAATTCAAAGTCGACTACGATAAATTTGAAAATTTGAAAAAGGTATCAAAAATTTTTTTGAAACAGGGCAAGCACGGGCAACAACAAAAAAAATTTCGGAAAACATTCCTGGAATGTTTCAATGGAAAAATTTTCTACATTTCAAATGAATTGGTGGTTTTTGAGAGTCAATAAAACCCACACAAGTGCGCAAGTGAAATGATAAGTCTCATCTTCAATAAAAAATATTTAAAGAATTAAAATTTTAAAAATAGACCTTACAAAAACTCTGTTAAAAATATACATAAACAGTATCTTGTAAATGAAAATAATATAGATCACAGCTAATTAATATATACATCAAGAATTAAGTATAAGAAAGAGATTTTCATTATTATATAAACCCTTTTCTGCCAGAGTTATTTGTAGATTTTCAAAATAACAAACTGACCTAAAAAGTAAAAAATAACTCAAGATGTCTAAAGATTTACATAGTATAAATTTTCTGAAACCTAATACATTGAAGATCGTTAATAAAATAAAAAATAAATAAAACCTGAATTCCTGTTGCCATGGCAGATAAGTACTGAGAAAAACTTGAAAGGCTACTTTGCCAAAACTTGAAGATTTATATGTGGGTGAATGGGGTGTTATTTAAGAAATATTTATCTAGCATTTAAATGAGGGGTCATTTCAAATAAAATTTTAATAGTTGTAGGGCCAGAGGGAACAGAAGACTTAACAAAAGCTTTCATACGTTCAGTCTTGGTCCACTTGTTATGATTGTCCATATCTGTCAATCAATATCCTTTTTTTTCCACTTCTGTGTTTTTATTAAGGAATTGATTTTTTTCCTGGGTTAGCCTATTTATTATTGAAGAGTACTTCTATAATTCTACATCATTATCTAAGATTTAAAACATGAAAATTTTCACCACCTTGATTTCCAGTTTCAAGTTCACTTTCATCGCCTGCTGATTCAAGGCTAATAAAATTCCATCAGGATTATTAAGAATCGTATTTCAGAACAATATATCTTTTTTTTTATCTTTCCAAAGCTTATAAAGTATGCAATTAGTACACCAAAAATAATATTAAAATTTTTTCAAAAAAGGACCTCAGGAAAAGTGCAATAGATGTTACTCTTTTATTAACATTTTTACACCTTTGTTGATATACTATTCACAGAATCAAATAGCATCGCAACGGTTAAAACTAAAGAAATAATAATGCGATATTTAAAAGCACACATATGTGTGCCCCAGAAGACAAGGATTAAACAGGATTGCAATATTAACCAATGATCAAGTCAAAGTGAAAATGGCAAACATGGTTTATAAAAAAAAAAGTGGACATCCTAACTCATTCAGTACCACTGTAAAACACTGAAAAAACCAGTGCGGAAAAAAAAACAGTATCAACAATAAAAATACCATTATTTAAAAAACATCAATGCTGAAGAAAGATCAAAAGTAAAAAAATCAAAGCTGATTTTTAATAACAATTAATATAATTATAACTATATATTATTTGTCAGCAAAATTTTTCATA
>JAUZNK010062949.1:0-14732 GCA_035046665.1 Euphysa ruthae
AACCATTAAATACGGCGAGGTAAATTAACCATTAAATACAGCGAGGTAAATAAACCATTACATAAAGCGAGGTAAATTAACCATTAAATACAGTGAGGTAAATAAACCATTAAATACGGCGAGGTAAATAAACCATTAAATATGGCGAGGTAAATTAACCATTAAATACGGCGAGGTAAATAAACCATTAAATATGGCGAGGTAAATTAACCATTAAATACGGCGAGGTAAATAAACCATTAAATATGGCGAGGTAAATTAACCATTAAATACAGCGAGGTAAATAAACCATTACATAAAGCGAGGTAAATTAACCATTAAATACGGCGAGGTAAATTAACCATTAAATACGGCGAGGTAAATTAACCATTAAATACGGCGAGGTAAATAAGCCATTAAATATGGTGAGGTAAATAAGCCATTAAATATGGTGAGGTAAATAAGCCATTAAATACAGCGAGGTAAATCGTTTAAAATTCAATTTTATTTTGAAAGGAAAAATGGTTTGAATTTTATATTGTGCATGATTGTTATTTCCAAGTCAGTGATCATGTTACTCATATTCTTTCTCACATGGCATTCCATGTGAATTTAACCCCTATGTGACATTGCCTTAATATTACATTGTTTTACCATTGGTTTGAGGCAATTATTTTAAAAAGATCAGACTTAACCCTTTGTGTGACACCCCTGGGCTAATCTGGGATTTCCATGCAATGAAAATATCCTAATCCAGAACTGGTCCAGGTTTCTCAATTTTTTTTTGTTAAAGTTTGGCAATGCCTTAGATTTAGAACTGGTTCAGCTGCTTTAAAAGTTTTAAAACATTGGCCAACAAAAAAACGCCATGGCCTTCGACCTCATTTTCTTATAAAGAAAATGACAATACAGATAAATTAAACTTACTGGAAGGTAGTGAAATTTATCTGAAATGGATAGAGGATGCCTTCAGTAACTTGTTTACTTATAGAAAGGGAGCATAGTCTGATATTCTTTTGGATGTTTCTTTTTTTATGCATTAAATTTAGCCTATGGCGTGCAAAGTGTTAAGGGATTATAATTTTAAAACCAAGATAAAAACTAATATAAAGTAAAACGAAAGTAACATGCAAGATTAAATTGAAAAATTAATTTGTTCAAAATGTTCGTAATAAAATATCTTAATTTTTAAATATTTGTAATAGCTTTGGAATATTTACCAGCTTTTGGTTTCTTTGCTTTGTTGTTGTTTTTGTACTTTAGTTGTCTTATTGTTCTCTTAATGCATTTAATTACTTCTTATCACCTCAAACGACACTGTTTCTAAATACTCTGTTTAGTCTGCAGAAATTTCAACCAATAATAATATTCCTAATGATTTGCCTTTTTTTTAAATTGTTAAGTTTTTGGTTTCTACAACGGGATACGATTTTTCTGATTCAAATGTGGTTAAGAGGGGATCCTTTTTTTTTTTTTTTTTGAGAGAGAGTAAAAAAAGATTATAGATGATATATTCAACGTAATTACAACTAACAAAAAATTATCAAATATCCAATTACCATTTTCAGTATTTTGTTTCACACTTTAGTTATATTCCCTATGGATTTCTTGGAGAAGGGTATATATGGAAAAAACTTTGCGATGCTTGGTCTTGGAGATATCGTTATACCAGGTATTGTTTTATTTCAATACAAATCTCAATTTTCATCTGTATTTTAATCGTTATCTTTTAGCTCTAGTTTTAACTCTAACACAATTTTGGTGCTTGAACACCAGGTTAAAGTAGTCCGTGTTTAAAAACTATGTTTCGTCAAAAGTTTGATATCAACAGAGTAGTATGAGAAGTTTTGTTTTTACAAAAAATAAAATACATTGGAGTAAACAAAAAACAAAAAAAAAGTAAATAATGGCAGATATTAAAATTACAGGGACAAATAATAGATTAAGTTCATCTCTATTAGAGTAAGTCATAATTGAAGGTAACAAACTTGAAAGCGTATGTTGAAGAACTGCTCTTCTGTTTCATGTTTTTATGCTGGAGATTATGATTATCAAACAAGCGTATCTTAGATTGGAAAGAAGTATTTCTAAAAGGTAGGATCTATGGGTCATTCCATGGGAATTCGTCCAGGCCATGCAGCCATATGTCTCAGATTTGGATGATTTTTATACAGTTAAGAGGACTTAATAAAACATGAGTTTCCTGAAAATTTCAGCCTCTAACCCCAAGCAGTTCCTGAGATATAAAAACCTTTTAAAATATCATGGTCATATCATGGCAACAGGTTGGAGTTAAAGGCTGAAATTTCTCATAACTGTATAAAAAATATCAAAATCTGAGACATATGGTGGCATTTTTGTTCTGTTTCATTTAACATGAAATAAACCCTATGTAACATTTTCCTGTCCATTTTCATTGTTAAGTTAATGATTTAAGAAATTTTTTTATTAGTTTAAGAGAAAGCCTTAGCATAATAAGCCTCATTCATATATGCGATGAAGATTTTTTTTTTTAAATCAACACTTATCCACTCGTACTAACTATAAATTATTTGCAAGATAAATTTCATGAATGTTATGAATGTATAATAAATATATATATTTTTTAAAGGAATATTCATCGCATTGCTTTTACGCTATGATGTCAGGTAAAAATTATTTTGTTCTTATATTTTTTGTTGATTAATGATTTTTAAATTGTAACATATCTCAAATATCCGAGCTATTTTTGACCCTCAATAAATTTAGTAAGAGTCTCATAAATTTATGTGCGTCTCTCTTTTCATCTCAAAATTTTTGTGCGCCTGTCTCTCCATCTTATAAATCCATGTGTGCCTGTCTCTCCATCTTAAAATTGTATGTACATACCCCTTTATCTTATAAATTTGTTTATCTGACTCTTCATCTTTAAAATTTATGTGTATTTTTATCTTCTAAATTTATGTACGTCTGACTCTCCATCTTCCAAATTCATGTGTGTCTGTCTCTTCATCTTAAAAATTTGTGTGGCTTCTCTCCATCTTATAAATCCATGTGTGTCTGTCTCTCCATCTTTAAAATTTATGTGTGTCTTTCTCTTCATCTTATAAATTTAAGTGGGCCTGTCTCTCCACCTCATAAATTTATGTGAGTCTGTCTCTCCACTTCATAAATTTATGTGTGTCTGTCTTCCCACCTTACAAATTTATTTGTGTCTGTATTTTTATCTTGATAATTTATGTGCACTTGTTTCTTCATCTTATAAATTCAAGTGTCTGTCTCTTCATCTTAAAAATTTATGTGTGTCTTTTTTTTCTTTTCACCTTACAAATTTATTTGTGTCTGTCTCTTCATCTTAATAATTTATGTGCATTTGTTTCTTCATCTTATAAATTTATGTGTCTGTCTCTTCATCTTAAAAATTTTGTGTGTCTGTTTCTTGACCTTATAGATTTATTTGCGTCTGTTTCTCAATATTAAAAATTTATGTGGGTCTGTTTCTTTATCTTAAATTTTGATGTGTGTCTGTCTCTCCACCTTATAAATTTATATAAGTTTGTTTCTCCACCTGTACATCTTTCTTGAAATCCATCTATTAATTCCATTGTTTTGGTCCTAACATCAACACTTAGATTTTATTTGAGATTCGTTCAGTGACTTGTTTTGAAAATGAAAGATCCATAATTGTGATTTTTGGTTGATGTCCAAAAATTCTCACTCGTAGGCCTGGCCCCAATTAATTTCCCAAAAACGACTAAAAATTTAAATTCCATTAACACTTAAATTTTGGAATATAGGTAGGGCAGGCGTTATTTTCTCAAAAAATATATTTTAGTGTAGCAAAACCAAAGTTTGTAGTTAAACCAAAGTTTTTAAAACAACCAGTTAGTAATTAATCCAGTGTATTTCTTATGCTGAAAGAGAGGTATTGTGTTTATACGTATTTATGATAAAGGAGGGCTTTTTTCCTTAAATTATTAACTTTATTTCGAAATTTCCATAGACGAATTGGAATTTTAGCTGGAGCTAAAAAGGGGATCACATGGCTGTTCTTTCACATAATACTTTTTGCCACACTGATTATAATACTGTTAAACTCATAATTCTTGTTGTTACACTGATCATAATGTTTACTGTTAAATAGAAAATTGTTTTTGCGGCTAAAATTATTATTATTTTTTTTTTTTTTTTCGTGAAGCCTAAAATGGGGTACAATTTGTCATTTTCATCACATCGTCATTGTCGGTTTTTTATTTATTTTTTTTTTTTTTTCTTTTTTTTTCAATATATCACGCTGGATAACGATGAATTTTTCTTGTTTGGTTTCCAGGGGATTTGATGCCACAAAAAACACTTTTTTTTTTCATTCTTGCTTGTAAATAGTACATGATGTGATTCCTTCAGTTTTTTTATAATCTCCTCAGTAAATATGTTATTTATTGTCTTCGTAGCATTCTGTAATTATTTATTTGATATATTCATTTATTTTAGCAAAGGTAGTGGTAGTCACACTTACTTCTACGCCAGTTATTTCTCATACTTCTTGGGCTTAAGCACTACAATTGGTATCCTGCATATATTCCGAGCGGCTCAACCAGCACTCCTATATTTAGTACCTGCGTGTATCGGAAGTGCTCTTTTAACTGCACTTGTTCGAGGGGAATTGACAGATCTTATTAAGTGAGTATGCCTTCGCAAGTGTTAAAAACAGTTTTATCCTTCAAACTTGAACGTAGTAAACACTAAAGAGAATGAGCGCTATAAAATCAAGTAAATTCCATATGAATAACCTAAAAAACTAAAGAATTTTTTTGAAAGATCTATTGGTTATGCCCATTAAAATTTTGATTTTAATCTTATGACACTTTGAATGGAAGCGTTATAGACCCAATCCGTGTCAACCTTACAGATTTTCAAAGTCAAACAAAAATTTGCATTGCTTCTATCATCAAATAATAGGGTTAAATTTTTAATTTCCAAAAATATTTTTGGCGTTATCATATTTGGGGAGAATAAAAGATTATTGTGTAATCATTGTCCAAGCAGAGCGTTCCGGACAGTGACAAGTTAACAACAGTAATCCAAACATGTCAGATTTGAATTACTGAATATGAAAATGGTGTAGTGATTACATTGTCGATTAAATTTAGTTTTAAAAATGTCGTTATTTTTCTCAAAATTTTTAGTAAATTTGTGCTTTTAAGATCCTTTGGAGATATATTTTTATAAAAAAAAAAAAAAAAAAATCATCTTTCATACCCACAGCTTATTTTCCTTATTATACTCAGAATGGTTTTTTTATAGAAGTCTGATGACTATATATTGAAACATAAGTATCATGTAAGCAAACTATAATTGTACAATGGTATAATATCAAAGCAGATATATTTTCTATTTTTTGGGTGTTATGGCCAATTTTGGAAATTTGGATGCAAAGATCGACTTGGTTCATCCATAGGATACTAACATCTTTTTCCACGTGCTTATCTCCTGGTTGCTCGTTGACAAAGGTACTTTCTTTCACAGTTTTTTATGTGTTTCAAAACATAGTTTTTATGTGTTGCGTTTCAAAACATCGTTGAATTATATTTTTTATGTGTTACGTTTCAAAACATCGTTGAATTATATTTTTGGAAAGCCTATTGAACGTAGAAAGCTTAACATATTTTAAGTTCGTAAATTATTCTTTTATTTAAGTTAATAATAAATAACCAGAGTGATGTGTGAGCCCCAAAAAATATATTTTTTGTTTATAACAACCTTGCAAGTAATCAATGATTACATTTTTTGTTAAAATTAGATACTTTGCATTAACGAAAAAATTTTGCTGCAAATTCTGGTGATTGTGTATGGGAGTATTAGATACTTTATGTTTTTAAATTATGCAATTTTGATGCAAAACCAACTTGGGTTTATTTAGATAATGGATTATACAAAAGTCAAGGCAAATGAACGAAAAATAAAGGATAGAACACCACTTTCTGTCGAAAGGAAAGCAGGAATAAAAAAATATGCTGATCGTAAGCGAGTCAAACGAGCTGAACAAAAACTGGTGAAAATCTTGAAGCAGAAGAGTTACATAGAATCACAACAAAAAATCGCACCAGTAGTGAAGCTACCCTTTCAGTCCAAACAAAATTAAGGAAAAATTTTGGAAAAGATACAAAAAGCCTTTCCTGCATCTCCTACCAGAAAGGTTTGTGTCGTAAAATAATTTTCCGGTCAACATCACTCAGCTGTACAAATTCAAATGTCGGAGAAATCATCTAAAACATGGAGAAGTTGTAGTTAGAGAAGACTTATGTGAAATTTATTATATAAATTAATATTATATATTATATAAATTAATATTATGTATTATATAAATTAAATTATATTAAACTTCAAGATAGAATTATGAGTGCACACTGAAACCATTACTCTATTTCGTGCCACAAGGCATTACCAAGATACAAACAAACAAAAACATATGAAGCATTCTGTTTTTTGTTCTGGTGATTTAGGCCATGACAAAAACAGGCATTATTTTTATGACAAACAAATAATTGCGGACCTTTACCAAAAGGAGTAACAAAAAAGCTTATTTATCACTGGTCAGATGGACCATCATTCAGTACTTTACCAAAAGGAGTAACAATAAAGCATATTCATCACTGGTCAGATGGACCATCATTCAGTACTTTGCCAAAGCACGTGGTAAAGGAGGGAATGGTGGAAACGGTGGAGATGTGAAAAATGGTGTTTGGAGGAAAGTCCTTCAAAAAAAGACAGTAGTTGCGAATTTAAATTACTTTGTAAAAGTAGTAAAGTTTAAGTTGAGTGCGTTTAAAAGAATATTGATTTAATTTCTCAAATAAAATTTAAAAAAATTAAGTGTGCAAGTAGTATCTTCATACTTTGCTTCTTTTAAAAATCTGGTCAGCTTGTAATGTGTTTTAATATCTGGCTAGATCTTCAATCTTAATGTGATTGTGCCGTCCGGAAAGCATGGATCGGCCCTATAAACAGTCTCGTTAAGTTTTCGCTTCTAAAAATTAGTATTAAAAACAGTATCATCGAACTCTCAATTCAAATTGTAGATTTTAAAACTACCTTTAGTCCAAATTTTTGTGTTGAAATCGGTCTCCTTGTTAATTTATTTTTATGAGCTGAAACAATTCTAGTTAGCAAAAATTAGTGCTAAAGTGATTTTGGCTTTTGTAGTAAATAAAAACTAATCTAATTCATTTTAGAAAGCCCAAAGTTTGATTTAGTTTGAAGACTGCATATTAATTGCTTTCTTACTTTACTATGACAAATTGTGCATACTTACGTCATGTGGGTGGCATTGAATTAAGCCAAGCCAATTGTGTTAAATGCTATTCAATGGCCGTGATACACAACGTGTGAATAACGGATTTAATTTTGGTTGAATCGTCTTTCACAAGATGAATTACTACATTTTTTTTTTGTTCTATTATTTTGATGCTTTGCTTTTAGAAATCGTCTAATGTACGTCCTTCGCTTGTGATTAATGTCTTTAAATCCATTAAAAAGATGAACCCAGATTTCATGTGGCACTTTTTTTCTCAAGATGTTCTTTCTATGCCTTCTAAAGCTTTAAATACATCGTATGGAATTAATACCGTTATATAACAAAATTCATAGATGTTCCTAAGTCATATATGGGATTCTTAAAATTGAATTTCAGACGAAAATTTTTATGAAAAAGTGTCTAAAAAAAATGTAATTCTGCTCATTCTGGTATTTATAGTATAAGTCATGACCGATTACTCATTAGTATAAACCATGAATGATTACTCGGTATGGCATAAACCTTGACCGGTTTTTTGGTATATATTTCATGTTTATTCCATCAATACGATTTTTTCTGTGAATAGTTCTTAATGAAAATGTGATAGCTTCCTCTCTAAGTAGGAAATATGAGTCAAAAACGCGTTATTTATAAACGTTGTGGAATTCCCGAACCTATTAGTAAGGACTTTTTCAAAGGCGCCATTTCAATGTTCATGTCGTAGATACGGGTTTTTATTCGTTTTTTAACAATGTATATTGTTATTCATAAAAAAGATAAAAAATAACATACAAAGGCCATAATGTGTACGTTATCTTTTTTAGATACGAAGATCATCCTGAGCATATGATCGTTGGCAATGAGAAACCTGAGTTATCTGAGGCAGAAGTTAAAGGTGAGACTGAGAAAAAAAACGAGTAAACCACCTACTAGACAGAGATTATATATATACAAATGAAAATCGATAGTTCGGAGAAAGTATGTTTTTGATACAGGAAAAATATTTATTTCAGATGAATTTATTTATTGTAACAAATATTAAATAATCTGTGTTCATGAATAAAATCAATAAATAGTTTCAGTGAACTGTTTTCTTTTGAGAAGGATGTTATGGAAAACTATTAGGCGTTTTTGTTGTATTTTATGGCTTTATCATGAGTGTGCTCATGTTGTTTTAAGACAGTTATATTACTGATAAGGTCTGCTAAAGTTTTAGTTATTTTTTTTAACCTTAGATTATCTTTTAATATTATTTGCTCTAACTCACTCGTGAATGCATACTTGTATCTAATAAAGAGAATTAGTTTTGCTAAGTTGAAATTTTTTTCCATCTCATAGGGTTATGTTGAATTTCTCAACGAGTTAAAGTCAAAGGTATGCTGCAAGTGTATTGGTAGTATGTTGCAAGTATATTGCAAGTGTATTGGTAGTCAAACGTATGTTGCAAGTGTATTGGTAGTAGGGTAGAATAGTATAATTTGTGGGGAAAAATGCCTACAAGCTGAAATTTGGTCCACTAGACCTCCTATATAAAAAAAAAAAAAAGGCACATCGGTTTGGAAAAATTTTAAAGTTTGGGACCTGACAACTGATTTCCCAAGGCCCGGTCGATGGGGTTTTTTTTTGGGTCATCTATAAAATTTATGGGAGATCTGGACCAAATTTCAGCTTGTAGACATTTTTTTCCCTACAAATGGTGGTTTTAAAGAGATAAATCTCCCCTGCTATAATGCTTGTGCCACGGTTAGTGTGACATGCATTTGTTGTGGAGGAATTTTTTCTCCCACTCAACCTCTATTAGGTTTGATTCTTCACTTTAAGATCAGCTGAAATACTACTACGGATTTTAATGTCATCTTTGATTTACCTGTTTGGTGAGATAAGACATATCTTTTTCCAATTTTTCTTTATTTAAGTGTCCATTTCCTCACAAGGTATTACAGAAGTTTTATCGTATTTTTACGGTTAGAAGATCTAAAAATTCTATTGATTTTTCCCTTCTATAGAGACATTTCCAGGTCAAATTTTGAGAGGCTAAGAGAATGTTCTTGTTCTACCCGCCTTAGATAAGCTCATGATAGAATTATCTTTATAGAGTTCATATAAATGTTCAATTGCTTCATTGTTTATCTTTATAGGATTTTCCCGCATCATTTTTCCTCCTATATTTTTTTTTTTATTTTTCTTTTTTTTTATGGATACAAATATAACGAATTTGGGACACCGGTCGAGGACAGATATACATCATCTAAATTCTGCTATAATATTTTGCCTGAAATTAGATGGTAGTTTCACCGTAAGTGCAGTCATCAAGCGGGCTCGAACTACTTACCACACAATGGACAGTGTTTTAACTATCGTGTATACCTAATGATAAATTTGATTCCTTTTTTTTCAGGAGATATCGAACTATCGTATATTCTCTTTAATTTTATTCAGGTATTTTGGAACATGTTCCTTACAAAGAGGTTAAATTTTCTCTTTCACAAGGTCCTCAGATTTTGTCTGTAATTCAATTCGCCTCTTCTATAATCTTCATGAGTGGGAATTTTTACACATTTTACTGGACATGTTTTCCTTACTTTTAATTTAGTGGCGAGAGCCTATTCTGTCTTAAATTAGTTTATATTATTGCAATAGCCTCTGTTTTATAGAACCTTGCAATAATCTGTCATCGTTTGAGAACATTTTTTAACTCTTTGTTTGGTATTTACCTGAGCGTAACCCATTATAATTTTAGGACATACTCTTTCTTTTAAGTTAGCGTTGTGCGTTATTACGGTAAAGTAATCTTTACTACCAATATTTTCCTGTTTAAATTAAGTTATAATAGATTACTAAATATTTTTCCTGATATAACTTCGCATGAGATTTCTGTAGGATCCACATTTGTGTATTATTGAGACTTAAGATTTTCAGTAATACACGCAGGTCCTGATAATATTTTTATATATTCCTTAATTATCATTTACAGGAGCTAGAAAATTTTATTTACTGATACCTCTACTTGTGCAATCTGTTATTAGTTCATCTACTTGCTTTTCAAATTTCAGCGCAAGTTCAAATATCAAAAATTCTAAAGAAGAAAAAAGGATCTGTAAGAGGTGGAAACACCCCTACCGGATTCGATTCTTTCAAGAACTGATTGACTTCGTGGTCTGTAAAATGTCAGCAGGAGTTCAAATTGCTAAAAAACGATCTTAACAGCCGGTTTACATGAGCATATGTATAACCTGGGAAGAAATTCAAGATGTGCACTGATACTATAGCGTGGATACCATAGCTTGGATATTAAGGTGGTACTCCAAGAAAAAAAGCTAAATCTTGCATCGGTCCAAATTTTTTAACTAATCACATACATTAAATAAAGTTTTAAAAAACCGTTTTTCTATAAATTTGCCTCGCAGACCCAGATTTATTGCCAAATGTATTCCAAAAAGTAACCTGATTTCATATTCAAATTTACAAAGAAATGCTCGAGTTAACTGAATGAAATTTTGCAAGGAAATTGTTATATAGATACTGCATTTGTTATATTTTTAGACTACTATATCAACATAATTCAAAATGATAGATAATTTTATACAAGCGATATGGCTAGAACGTAAATAATTGTTGAAAAATATTGATAACTCAATAATTAAAGGTCAAAATGTTTTTTTTTTAGAACAAATGAATTCTATTTATATAAGCAAGAAACTGTGAAAATCTCAAGCCAATACCTCTTCTCAAACTAAAGATATGAAATTTTTCAATATCGCGAAATTGAGAATGGAGAAAAATCAAGTTTAAAATCAAATACATAAATAAAATATAAATCTAATCATATAAAGTATCACAAAACCCTCCTGCAACATATGTTGGTGTTTCTTTTTCTTCTTGCCTATCTTGGCGACCTTTTTTAATAGAACTCGTGTCTTTCTCTTTTTGACTGGCTTACTGGACTTCTTGTCCATTTGTTTAACGCGTTTAATATTTTGCAGTCTACTTTTTGCACGTGTAACTCTTCCCTCAATACCGAATGATGCTAAAACGTCAACGGTTTCGTTGGCGCCATCATTAAAATGTTGACTTAGTAACAAAAACATTTCGGGCATCTTGACCATACCGCCGCATTAAAACTTTCGTGGATGTTCTGTGTTTCTCGTTGGAGGCATTTCGACGGAAGCTTATCGGATGAAACTTGAGTGATGATGTTGCCATGATTCCATTTAGGTAATGAAATTGTGTTTATATACTTTGAGGTACCTTTCAATATATCATACTGCCATTTGCACCATGTGTCTTCCGTTTTTGGACAAAACTAGTGTCGAAATGCTGCATATAGAAAATCGGTAAAATGCAACAATATTTCCCCTGTTGCTTTTTTCATGGCGTACAAATTATCACTATCCTTACGAATACCTAATCTATAGAAGCATTCTTTTTTTTGTGTGCCCAATGCATTCCAACTTTTTTGGCTTCATTGCAAAAGTCTCATGTGGGCCAGAACCTAGTACTGCTTTAAAAGAGGAAGTGTCCTCATCTCCAAGATAATGCTCATAGATCATGTTGTTTTTTTTCAACAGAACGCTTGAATACTTTAACAGCCCCTGCAATTTTCATCGAGCCTGATGATTGTGACATGATTCATGCTACAGATATGTGAGGCCTTCCACTCCTCACACTGCAGTGATCCTTTGTATTTTTCCCACATCTTACACCTACAAAGTTTTAAAAATACTTCAACGTCCACACATTTTTTTTTACGACTGCATTGATAAAACAATTGAGAGATGTATGGCCGCGCTTTTGCCACGCACCATCGATTTTTACTGATTTTTTGTTAGCTCATTGTTTTTATTGTCTTGCATTGATGCATCACTTCGTTTCATGGACTTTTCAGCTGATGATTTGTAAACATTATTAAGTTTTAAATTTATATTTTCATACGCATTTCTTGCAAGGTTATGAATGTTCATGCACCGCAAAAAATTTTCGATAGTTGCGTGCCCTCATCCGATCTCACGAAATCCAACAGCAACTCTTACGTTACAGTCAAACATGTTGCGTCCACTTTTTTTTCTGTCACATTCGTTATAGTTACATTCTTTTGAAGTCTAAGATAAGTTTTTCCATTGATATATTTGAAATAATTTAAAAAAAAATGTGAAAAACCCATACGCAATGAAAGTTTTGTCAACTAATACAGCACAATCGAAAGTCAATAGAACAGTGATAGTCACCCATGCTCATTGACTTTTCGTTAATGGCAGTACCATTTGTGTCAACTTGCTAAAACTTGCAGAGGTACTCAGCTCTGGGTCAACAAAGATCTCTGGTAATTTTTTTGTAAAGCGATTTCTATGAAATTTTCTTTGTCTTTGCTTCAAACCTGTTAGGGTTATCTTTAAATGTTAGCATATGTTAATGTGGCTCAGTGTGCTAACGCGTCCGTTTAAGATATCAGTCACTTCGGTATACGGTGCTATTTAAAATCAATTTTGCGCGCCACAAATATTCAACAGAACTAATAGTCTGATATTTAAATAACAAATGGATTAATGTTAATACCGTGGTGTACAGCAAGTTCAAGTTTCTGCTGGAAAGCAAGCATTTTCTTGAGAATTTTTTGTAATTTTATAAACAAAGTAATTTTCATCTCTCCCAACCACCTCATTTAATATTCAACGCAAGTCCAACTTGGTGCACTGGGTGTTGGGTTTATATACGCTGATGGCGAGTTAAAGCGATTGATCCCTAAAGTGAGCTTCCAGCCCCGTTGTTTTTTATGAAGAATGGAGGGTTTCTTTAAGCCCTCTATCGACCAACTCCTTTTTTGTGGCCTCGTCGAGATTTTTTTCTGCACCCTCGCTCTTGTTTCTTTCTTCATAGCGTGGTATTTTTGAACTTTTTCTAAAACCGAATGAAATTCGTCTTAATTTATGACGCGATCTTAAATTGCCTTGGTGACTAGGTGTACAATTGAATTGAGCTTGCTCACTCCGAGAACACGTATCTGGTCGTGTTTCTCAGCTTTTATTCTTAACCGACTAGAGATAAGCTTTGTGCAAGCACTCACGATAACGCACCCGGAAGCAACGCCCATGATGATTAGAACAAGTAGTGTTGCGATCATTGTCGATAAGAGGCCCGTTCCAACACCACCCAGAACGATGCCTCTCACAACAACCCCGACATCCACACCGTTGATAGCGTTGACGACACGAGTATATTTGTTCACAAGGCTTTCACGGGTGTCAACCTCGGCCTTTAACTGGACCTTAAGTTTGGCTATCTATGTCAACTGTGTCTAGTCTGCCCCAGACTCGGGCATAGTATGGGTTTGGTTTAGTGTAGGTATAGATGAGAGTATCTATCTACTTTCTCTATGTCGATCTTACAAGAATCATTTTTTCAATATGTTCATTCGGCCCCATAAATACTACGTAACTCCAACTACTGTCCTTTGATATCACCGGTTTTGACATACTGATGTGGCTTTTTGGGACCTCTCGTCTCAAAACTCAGAGCCATCTAACCTTCGATTTTTATCCTCCAGTGACCCCCCTCCCCCCACCTCTTTGGGAGTCTTGCAGGGACGAACATGGTAAACTTATTCCAGCCATCATTTGTGGCGGTGATATAAAAAATAATACCAAAAAACTTGAAAACAATAATATTGAGAACCCTAGTCTAGTAAATGTAAATGTAGTCTAGTAAGATGTAAATGTAGTCTAGTAAGATGTAAATCTATATTTATAGGAACAATTTTTCCGACTAAAAAAAACTTAGATGTTGGGTGTATCCATTAAAATCCCTGTATGACTCTAGCAGAATTTAATACGACTTTTTCTTTAATTCTACAAAAGTTATCTCTAGAGAATAAAAATATAATTATAATTTGTGGTTTCAATATTGATGCGATAAAATGTAACGCTAAACCATACACAACAGAATATTATTCATCGTTTTTTGATGAATACGATACAAATTTACTGTATGCTGGAAAAAAAGTTTAAAAAAAATTTGTAAAAGTCAATAAAGATTTGAAGTGTCTTTCAAACTGGCTGAGAGCAAATTTGATTTCATTCAATGTAGAAAATTCAAAATATAAAATAAAGTTAAATGGAAAACTTACTTGCTTTTAATCAAGCATATGATATCTAGGTATACTTCTAGATGAGCACCACCTATGGAAACCCCATATCAACGATATTTCGAAAAAAACTAAACAGAGCAAACAGTATACTTTCAAAAATAAGACACTAGTTACATTTTAATATTATTAAGTCTCTTTACTTTTCGATCTTCGCATCACATATGAAATACTGTAATCAAATTTGGGGTCAACCTGGCACAAGAAATATAACCAAAATTATTTCTATAAAGAAATCTGCTTTAAAAATTATTTATTTTAAACTCTAAGTAAGTAAGTAAGTAAGTAAGTAAGTAAGTAAGTAAGTAAGTAAGTAAGTAAGTAAGTAAGTAAGTAAGTAAG
>JAUZNK010062960.1:0-14729 GCA_035046665.1 Euphysa ruthae
TAAAAGCAAATAAAGTTGAAAAAATAATCAATAATACAATTTTAGAAAAATAAAACAATAATTCTGTAAAAATTGTTTCCTCTGTGCTTTTGATTTAAGATATACTTTCGCATATTTCTTTATAAGAATATCTTAATTTTCATTGAGCTGATTGTCTGAAAATATTTATTTAAGATTTTTGACTTTAACATTATTCTGTAGGAAGGTTATTATTTAAGCAAAATTTTAGTTTCTATAAAAAGACTTGTCGGAAAAAGTGTTATTTTTAATCTCAAATTAATGTATAGCTGTTTGTGTTATAAATGCTATAAATAATCCTGCTAGATTTACAATATAATATTTTTAAAAGAAAGAGGGAATCTTGAATTACATAAAAGCCTCTTACCTAGTTCAAGTCTTATGTTTAACATATTTAAGCCTCTAATGATTTTGAGCCGGGTATTTTTTATTTAACTCAAAAGACTGAAAACAGACTTCATAAATATTTGCTTGACATATGCATGCGTACAGCGCACAGGCCATGGAATGGCTTACTTGTTACCTCTACTGCAATATTTTGCAGATTGAGCTAACATCAATGATGGTCATTAGTCAAAGACGAGGTATTCATCTTCTGCATCCTTCAAATTTTACTCTGCCAGAAATTATTATGAGTTTTTTAATGTGGTATTTTTAATGTGGTATTTGAGCCAGTTGTGTTATTTGGGAATTTTTGAAATTTGAAATTTTGTAAATATCTTGCGAGAACTTAATTTTCTGGAAGATAATTTCTGGAAAATTTCCCTGGAATTTCCTTAATTAATTCCTTGGTTGATGCTTGTGCAACAAAACTTCTTTTAAAGAATAAAATTTGATTTTTATCATTTTTTTAATAATTTGAAACTTATTAATTAGTTTACACAGGCAGTTTTTAAAATTTTTTTAATCTTATTTGATCAATTTTCTACTTTTGAAGTATTTTCATTCTGTTTGAATTTGTATAATTATGAAAAACCTGAATTAAAAGTAAATTTGGCAGCCTCAGATTAGAGGTGACACACCCTATTAAGTAGGGAATTGATCTCAGGCATCAGACTACGTGTTTTAAAATTTGATTCAAGTTTTACATTTTTTATACATATAGGCGTGAAGTTATATGCTTCGTAATAAATTTTCTATCGTAAAAGCAAAACACTTCTGCATCTAAAAATTCAAAATCAGAATGCTTTCATAAATTCAGTATCTTATAAAAAATAATAAGTAAAGACAAAGAAAATCCTAGAATAGTTAACTATCATTACCAGGTAAAAAAATTCAGCATATAAACATATGAAAACAGGAAGCACAATACAATACGAAGTATATATCTCTTTAAACAATATCACACAGATCATATCAAAATTGTAACATAATATTTTGCTGCCCTTAGTAACAATTGTTGGACATTGGTGTGAGTCTAAATTGTAAATCAGAGAGTTCATCGGCATAGTTTTTAATTAAATAGTTTTAAAGATTCCTATTAAAGACTCGTCGTTGCAAGAGTGATGAATATTTATTGTTAAAAGATCTGAGATATAGCTAGATTCCAATTATGAGCACAAGAAATTTTGACTGATCATTCCATCTGTGAGTACCAATAAATAAATATATACATGATTGTAAGGGACTTTCAAAAAAGAATTTTGAACTATTTAAACTATAGCTGTATCAAATTACCAGAAATAAAGTGTGCACTGCACAGTTTAGCAATGTTTATTTGCTTGTCTGACCAGTTTGCTCGTTTACTCGCTGCCAGCCACAACTTTCTCCTCTCCGGCGCTATTTCTTTTTCTGAAAATTTTCCAAAATTAATAAATTAATTTTGTGGTTTAACTTTTGTCGTAACTTTGGATTTATGTCAAATACTTTATAATTTTTATATACATACATATATTTATAAACAAAATTTACATTAAAATATCTGCCGGTGCGATACCGGTACGCTCTTTTGTATACATGAATTTAGACGTGTAAACAAATATTAGTTTTAATGTATAAATAAGTTTTGTCAAAAGTTTATTTCCGCTGATGATTGTTGTTTGAGTGTTTATTTCAATGTTTCCTTCTTTTCAATACTCGCATCTTATTGAACGTGAACCTCTTAGATATATCTTATAATGCAATTTTTTTCCGACTTTAAAGCCGGTAGTACACGTATGATCTTGTCTTAGAATTGCATTAAATAATTCAAAAGCTAATCAGATGAACAGAACTAGCCAAGAATAAAAGTTATATTTGTTTGAAGCCAAGAATGACTTTGCAACATGTTTCCTCTTTTTTATTTTACATATAATTGATATTCTTTTGCCTTTTAACCGATATTGAACATGAAACAAACTACTTTTGAAAACTAAATGTTTCTTCAAACCCCTAAAAAAAACGAAAATTGATAAAGTGAAGTATAATTTATCTTTTTATAAGGTTAAGGGGGTGCCGCTTTGAGTTTTTTTTTAGGAAAACAGAAATCTATTATACAATGCGTGAAAAAAATTGCTGCTGAGATTTGTTTAAAACCAAAGCAAAACAGTCAATAAAGTATTTTTAGTTATCAAGTTGGCTTGAGTTTCACATGTATTTTCACATGTGTGGCTGTAACTTTCGAAAATAAAAATAATGTTTTCACATGTTGTGTTGGCTATAAAAATAACGGTTTTTCTTCACTGTTAAATTGAATATAATGTGACGATATGATCCCAGAGATGGAAATAGTGATGGCTTTGGAAACACTGATACCACATAAACTCTGCCAAATAGTCCTCTATTCCATCACGATTTGTGGGTCCATGCATGGCTTTAAATTTTGATTTCACTCTCTGTCACATAGCTTCCACGTGGTTGGTAGTCACGTGGGTGTTGGGATCATCAAAATTATAGGTGTCATTAACCAAACCATGCCGAACCCTATTCCTGCAATTCTGTTATAGGCCCCCCACATCACTCCATATCTCCGATCCAGGACGAATCCACTGAGCAATTACAGGAAGAAATGTCACGTCTAGCAACCGAAACAAGGAACCTTAGTTTTGTCTCAGGTTCAGAACTATCAAAAATCCACTGAACTGGTATCAATCTCCCACGGTTCTACTCCGGACGTGCAAACACAGATTCGTCAATTTCTACGACGCACCAAGGACCTCCAATTTGCTGATAGTTGTGAATAAAAATATGAAACGGCAACATCCCGGCAGTATTGAAGCCAATCCACAGCTGTTTCACTGATTCCAATTTTAAGTTCATGCTAGATATGGTCGTAGGACATTCCACTACTAGAACCAGCACTCCAATCTTGAGTTATCCCCAAAATTTGCCACAGATGTAGGTGAGATTTCTCTAAAAAATTGCTTTTCCGGATGCTGTAGGTTCCCTTACAGCGCTTCATAGTGCAACGCCAATTCTTTCCATCGATGCTTTATGCTCGCTTTTGTTCGTTGCACGAAAGGTGACATGTTAAGCATGATAAAAGGAAAGAAGGCCATACTGTCGACACCATTTTATGTATTCCGGAATACCGTTTCAAAAGTGATAACCAATTTCACCGAAGGTAATTGCATCGAAATCAGCCATCACTGGTCTATTAATAGCAACAGCAGCCATAATTACGAATCAAGTATGATATATGATTTTATCATTATTACCCGTACTTATATCAATTTCCCAGACAAAGACCTGTAAGCTAGACCGCTGGCCAGAGATGGAAGAAAATCAGTTTGTTCACGCGTATAGTTTTATTTAGAAATGAAAATCTCTGCTTATAATCTTCACACTTTGAAACAAAGCAAAACAAAAAGACAAAAAAAATTTGGGCAACTTTGAAACGTTTAGAACAACATCGCAGATAAAAAGATGCAACTAAAGAACTAAAATGGAATAAAGATATGAAGTTACATTCTTTATAGATAAAATTCATTTTAAAACATAAATACTAAAACTAAGTGTGGTAGAGCAAATAAAAATCGATTAAATGTAAAATATCAAAAGTTTTATAGTAGGGTGGGGCAGAAAAGGAAATAGCGCCCTACTCTCCAAGTTCTTTAGCGAAGGAATCTTGTAAAACTTTAAGTCGCCTCTTGACTTGGATTTGTACAGCATAACAGCTATCAGGCATTTTTATATGAAATCTTTAAATATATAAAAAAATTGTGATGCGATTTTATCATAGAAAATAGTTCGCCTTTTCTTACTAAAATGTAAGCTGCAAACTTTTTGTTTTGCTTTTCGAAAAGTTACGCATGCGCATTTGCACAAAAATATGTAAACACTAAAAGCCGTCTATTGTCTATAGCCACCCCTATTTAACCGTACAAATAATTCCGGTCATTGTATTATTCGTTCGAATCTAGTAAGTTTCGAGTGATTTTAAATAATATATTACCATACTATTTTCTAGTCAAGAGAGTTTGAGATAAACTACAGTGAACTGCAATGTTAAATAATAACTGAATGTTATTTCCATTTTCCATTTATATCTTTAGCCTGTTGATTTTCAACCTGTTAGTGTTTAGCTAAGCATACTTTAACGGGAGAAACTTTCGCTAGAGAAACTCCATTTTGCAAAATTTCTCCAGTTAAAGTAAAAAATATCATTTGGATAAAGAATCATGAAAATATCCGGAGCGCAAATACAGTACTGTACAGTTTTGAAATCGGCAGATTCGGGAGCTTAAATTATTTTAAATTCCCAAATGAATTTTATTAATATTAACTAAATAAATAAATTTTTCAAAAGTCAATAAAAATGTTAGTTTGCCTGTGAGGAGTAAATAAGCGTGGTATGGTAGCAGTTTTAATTTGTTTAGGTGCCCAAATCGGTGTCCCCAAATAATTTGTGAATATATCACTGAATTAAAAAAGAACATGGGGGAGTTAAACTTAATTATTAATTTATTCGTGTGCAGGTTTTGCACAACCCATAAAGTAAATGGAATCATAATCCAACATGGGAAATTTAACGCTGACTCATTGATATTGCAACAACCAAAGAAACAACGGAGTCGAACATCATTTGGTTCAACAATCGAATCAAGAAATGCTGAGTACTTATCTAATAAAAGGATTGGGCCGATTTTTTTTTAGATTCAAGGTAATGATGAGAAATGCTTTATGTTTGCTGATCAGGAATTACTATATTTTACTTGGTTATTGATACGCATACTTGTTCCAAGATCAATAACAAGTCGGACTGGTTTTAATATAACAATGCGCCAAAATATACTGTCAAGTTCAATTGGTTGTTTAGACTACAACTCCAGCTATTGATACGTCGACGATTTATATAGTTATAGCAAGATGTTTGAATATTAAAAGTAAATTGAAATCATCCAGTATAGCATGTGTTTTTTACCAAGACATGTGTTGTAAGGCTGTTGAGATCAAGTGGAAAAAGCCGGAAATGTTTAAAGATTGTGTTATAATGCTGGGTATGTTCGCACTATAATGATGTACCTACGAATAATTGCACAATGTTTTAGAGATGCTGGGCTGCGAGATATCATATTCTAAAGTGCAGTTTCAACAAAAAGCTCGACTGATATGGCTTTGTCCGCAAAGATGTATAATCGTAGCGTGCGTTATTTTGAAGATAATGTATAAAGCATTAATGAGAATTGTTATAGAGAAGATGGAATCTGACTTAAAGAACTATTTAGAAAATAATAACACATTGCTAAACACAAAAACAAAAGTTGTACAATTTCCCAAAAAGAATAGGGTGATCCTATTAATGATTCTGTTTTTCAAAGATACAGCACTATCTTCATATATTATAACTTGAAACAAGAACAAGCTGGATGGGACCTGTGTAAATTCTGGGTGACATTTATCGATATGGTTGTCTTGTTATTAACACCCTATTTGCCAACAGAGCCGCAAATTAAGACTTGCTGCTAGAAAGTTTAAGGGAGATTACTATGTATGCTTTTGCTTACGATCATTATAATTACGCAAATTTCTTGCTTTTCTTAGAGATATGTCGTTTGGTCTTAAAACTGAACACCCTGTGGTTTATAAAGAATTCTAAAAGGGATGATTCTTTTTGCAAATCAGCAATTTACAGCAGGTGAGGACGTGTGGAAGCAGATAAAGTAAAAGTAAAAGAAACAGTTGAATCAAGATACCATGATTCTAGGAGGAGCTACTGGATTCAGGACATAACACAATGTAATTAATCGTTGGGCCATTAATGCACCATATCAAGCAGCAATACGAAATTTTTTTCAAAAATACTTTTCTTGTCATTCAGAGCAGCATCTACACAATGATCGATCACTTGGTCGAATAAAGCAAGATGAAAGAGATATAGAAGCCCTGATAAATACAATAGACGATTAATTTATTGATTCATTCTCAACAAATGAGTTAATGCTCCAATCAACTGGAATGGTCGCAACAGAAAAAGTGCCTGGAGACTTGCTGAGATTTAAAGAAAAAAGGCAAAGAAGCCGTGCAGCACTTCAGCTGACGATAAAAGCAACTAGACGTCTTTTTGGTCAGATAGCTGTTATTATACAACACAGAGATTTCGACTTGAAAGAAGCTTTCCAGTATCATCTTGGACCACATCCTTAGTCTCTTTCTGGTTTGAATGGGAATTTAAAGAAAACAAACAAAGTTTTGTTATTACATGAACTTGAAAGAAACATAGATCCAATATGAAGAAAACCCAACAAAGAGTTATGTCAGTATCATTGATGGAATGATATTATTACAAAAACTGAGAGTTTGCAAGCTCGACTTTCAGATAATTTGCAGCTAAGTTATCTGTAAGCAACAAAGCTGATCGAGTTGGTGTCGTTTTTGAACTATTTGTTCCAATGTCTAAAATCAACCAATGGAGTCAATTTTTTTCTTCATCTTCCAGCAAAACAGAACTTATCAAATTTATAGTAGACAAATGAAAATGTCGCAACCACTTCAACTACGTAGAAAGAGAAATATATTGCGAACAGTCAAAATATGGTGGATGATATGTAGATAGATTGCAATGTCAACAACAAGAAGCAGATACTTACACGTTTTTTCTTCTACTTGATGCAAGTCAATTTTACAATACGTTATGTGAGAACTTTGAAGATGATGATAAATCAAAATTCGAGGGAGATGTTGATTCCAATGATAGTTCTGAGGAGAAAACTTTTCCTGAGAGTTAAAATTTTGATATTTTTAATCTAGTATGTAGTAGTATACGAAAATATTTTATCTGTAATTTGGTTTTTAAATTATACTTACCTTTATGTAATTTTCATGTTAAATAACTTTTATAATTTTTATAAAATTTATTTGTTAAATAATTTTTTGTTAAATGTTAATATTTATTAAAAATAAAACTGTGTGGCAATGACATACTATAAATACAAAAATAATTGCTGAAAAACAAGATAAATTATATAAAACGGTCTGTAAATTATATAAAACGGTCTGTAAATTATATAAAATGGTCTGTAAATTACACAACTATCGGTGTAAGTATGGAAATGCTATGAAACATTTTTGAAGTTTGTATAGATCATAGTTTATGAAAATAATAATTTTATCCGGTCCTTTTTTGAATAACCCAAAATTTGGCGATCCCATAGTCTATTAAAGCAATGCGTGATGTTGAAGGGAAAAAAGCTGCTGAAAATATTTTTACTTCAGACTTTGATTACGCTGATTATATAGCAATATTACAACCAGATGAAGAGTCAACCTAAAATTTATCAAACAGAATTTGTCATTACGCCGAGAAACTAGGTTTAAATATTAAGCTAAGCAAAACTAATTCTAGGGTGATTCATGCTTCACAACCAGCATTGATGATGCATGGTGAGGAAATAAAAGTAGTGAATGAGTTTACTAACTTGAGGTCAATAATATCATCCAGAAAAGTAACTCCAACCGAAGATATCATCACTATTCGAGTTACCAAAGCTTCTGCCACATTTGGACGTCTAAGAAAAGGTCCAGAAATAAAATCTGGCTTAATACTAAGATAAAAGTATTCATGTCTGCAGTGATATCTACACATTTGTATGCCTAAGAAACATGTCTGCAGTGATATATACACATTTGTATGCCTAAGAAACATGTCTGCAGTGATATCTATACATTTGTATGCCTAAGAAACATGTCTGCAGTGATATCTACATATTTGTATGCCTAAGAAACATGGAGGATGAAATTTTTTGGACTAAATGATGCTAATAAATATAATTAGCAGAACAAATATTAATTAAAAAAAAATTCGCAATGGCGGCTTCACAGTGGCGGTTTAGATCCAGATTATCAGAGAAACCGGTCGGTTAAAAATTTCAAAAAAAAGGTTCATTCAAATCTCAATCAATCACCAAAAACTAATTTTAATGTCTCATATGTTGAATAGTCAACTTTCTTGAAAATCTTTTAGCGCTATCAAAGCTATGATCAAAATTTTGTACATATATCCCAATAAAAAGATAATAGGCACTTAAAATGCTTTAATGTTAGTTTTAGGTCATAGAATGGACCTTTTAAAACAAGCGTGCGTAAAATGAGAACTAACGGATAAGCGGTTGTGAAATGACAGCCATACCGACTATAAAATAAACTGAAAAAGTGCCAAAATTGCTAAAGAAACACAATGATCAGTTTTAAAGAAGACTACTCAAAACCTAACAAAAATAAATGTAATAAATAATGCAATGATTTTAAAAGCCTCCAGCTTCATAAAAATGTCCGTCCTTTTCAATGTGTTTATCTTGGTTTTTCTTTTTTGAGTGTCTGAGGATCTTACAGCGATCTTTTTGGGTGACGATACCTTGTACACCAATATTCGTTTGCGCAAAGTGATGACGACACTACGACATTTTGTCATATGAGTGCAGAGACGAATATTGATTAATTGTAATGTATCCAATGCAGCCTTCTTTCCATAATTAACGTGACTTATGGCATCATATACCCCACAACAAAGAATATCTAGACCAACATGTGTCGATTTTGGTACTTTTTTCCAGATAGTGCCATTGAGCGACTATTTGGCGTTCTGCATCTTTCGATATAGACACTTTTGCAACATTTCCTCCTAACAAAGGGCATTGTATATAGGGAGAATAGCTTTCCTAACATCAATGGGGAATTCTCTTTGGGATTTTTTAATAGCTGGTGCTATTGATTTTATCAAGCTGATACTGGCACCAGGTATTGGCAGATTTAGGACACGTGTCATGATATGCCGCAACATGGTACTTTGACCCTTTGCACGCTTTCATCATTGCATCAAATTCACCAACATTCTGGCGAAGGGCAATACCAAAATAGTTTTGTAATGTGTCTATTTTTGCATCAGTCAACCTGCCCCTTCCTCCTAGGCCTTTTATGATCTTCTTTAATTTTCATGACTTAGAAAGTATTGCTACATTAAGCACCTACAGAAATTTCGGTAATGACACCTAACGTTGACGAGAATCCTTTTCTTTGCCAAGTACCATCAACAGAGACTCCAACATCAGCAACTTTGTTACCACCTCGTAAACTTGCAGCTGCATCAGCCATACTTTTTTCAGCAAAAGTTTAACAGGCTATTTTGATTTTATTTGAAATATGCTCATAGCTTTATTTTCTCATAGGCGGAGGCATGTTCAAATAAACGCATAATTTTTTTAACGGCGTGATCGATATTGCGAAAGCCATTCACCGCTCTCACGTTTACTTCCATCGCCTTAGTACTCCTGTCTCTTTTATCCTTACTGGTATCTACCTGATGAGAGGTGTAAAACCCATGGAGGAATGGAAAATCTGCAATTTATCTGAAAATATCTGGAAAGACCATTTTTTCTCAAATAAATCGATTATCGAAAATGTCGCGAAATTCAAACGGCTTGGGAAGGCTAGAAACGACAAAACGATAAGATTGACATATCAAACTGTCTAAATACAGTTGCATTTGGGAAATTTAGTAAGTTATCACTTTCAATGCCTATTATTTTAGAAGTAGAAACTGTAGAAAGGGCTTCAATTAGTTCTGGTGGGTCAGCGTCATCGTTAAGAATTTCTTGTTCAACACTATCGACAATTAAATCTTTGAGTGCCAGCTTCTTTCCCTTATTTGGATTTCTTCAATTCTTACTATAAACTCTTTTACTATTTTGCTTGGTACAATGCCCTGGGTCACCCTTTCCTCGTTTTCTTTCTTGCTTTTTATCCATTTTCAATGCATATAAATCTCAGTTGACTTTTTAATAAGTTGGTAAACATTTGGTATTTCAAAGGAAAGCCATTTAAATGGCTATACTTTGAAATACCAAATGTGTAAACTACAGAACATGGAACTTTGGCATCTTTCCAAAGGGGGGTAGAGGCGATGAACAAAACTAATATATTTTCTACAAAATCACAGGAAAACTAATAATAGCTCCAAAAATATTTACTTTAGCGAAAATTAACTGTGGAAATTGGTAAGTCCGATAAATTTTGAGTAAGATAGAGGTATGATTATCCATATTCCAATTTTTTCATCTTTTTTTATATTTTTTGTGAAAACTGGAATTTGATTACAGTGAATCTACCTTAACAAAGTGAAAATAAAAATGAAACAAAGTTTTGGAATTTTGCGAACTTAAAGAAGGTATGCAAACCTAGAAGCCTTTTTTCAAGAAATACAAAACTCCGATAATGGCAGATAAAGAAGCGTTAATTTTTTCCTAATGAAGTTAAGTTATTTCAAGTTATGTATGGAATCAAACTAGTCCCAGCCCTCACACTGTATAATATGAGTAACTCCTAAATATTTCAGACCAAACCCTTCAGGAAAACCAAAATATACAAACAAGTACCATAAATTAAATATGAGTAACCATTGAAATAGACGAAGTTATAGAATCCTGACAAAAGAAGCGATACCTAAGCTAAACTAAAATGATTCTAATAGAACCAGGAAATTTACACATCCAACAACAACTTACACCCGACAAAACAGAGAAATAGAACAATGACTTTTTTAAGGAATAAATTAAGTGCAAATTTCTAGAAAATAATTTTTAAGACTACTTTTTTGAATTGATACCGTGAATTGATATGGTGAAAAGAAGGCGCGCGAGTACGAGGTTTGAGTTGGTTAAATTCATTATTTAAAAAACAAGAGATCGATTCCACTCAATGATGCATTTGATAAATAACTGAATAGTTGCCATACTTTCGAATATGATAAATGTAAATAATTGTTTAGCTTTACCAGAGTAACGTGTTCTATAATTATGATTAACTTATGTAAAAAAATTTTGAAATAGAAGAAGGAAAATTGTTATTTAAAGAATCAAAAACAAACATAAAATTTAAAATTTTAATTTAGAATTTAAAGATATAACAGAAGAGTGGGAATTTTACAGGTGTATCAGATGTTAAAGGTTGAGAAGTTACAATTCTGATAGCTTGGACCGAAAGTATTTTAGTGGCATGATAATTACCTGTTTTACCCCAAACCACTATGAAATTGTCATAATAGCTTAGAATCTAACAGAATTCCAAGATATTTTTTTAAATTTAGACGGATAAAGACGTTTACCATTTCTTTTGATTGTGACTTCATTGCTATTAACAGGGTTCCAAGGAGATGAGAAAACAATTAGTTCAGTTTTATGAGAAGATTCATACACATTGTTTACGATCAGGTAAATATGAAAAAAATTTTCCACGAACACCATAATATTCCAATTTAGAAAATAAAATATTGTGATCCACGATATATCGAGAGCTTTTCTTATTTGTTCTGTTATGCTGAATAAAGTCTGAAATGTTGGATAATTCGTACGAATTCCAAATTGAAGTTTGGCCAAACAATTATTCGATAAAAAGAGTGATGGGTTTATTATTATTGCATAGGAGATCGGAACTTTTCTTAAAAACAGGTAAAACAAAAGAAAGTTTTAAAATATTTGGGAAAACGCCTTTTTACAAAAATACTTTAAAGAAATTTGAGAGTATAAGAGAAAATTCACGATTAAACTATGTTGGTATACTATTTGGTCCTGAAACTTTCCTAAATTTAAAGTTTGAAATGATAAAAAAAAACTTCGAGACAGCTAGTAAGAGATACAAGAATACTGTGAAGATTTGAGTTTTTAAGAAATTTGCGAAAATCTATAAGATTAGTGTTTATTAGTTTTAGCTTTTTAGCATGTAAGAAAAAAAAAAGAGTTAATCTTCAGAAATTTAAGAGGGGTCGTTGACATAACAACCATTTACCTGCAGTAAGTGTTAATTTTATATGACTTTTCAAAGAACTAGATGAGTTATGATAAATTCTGAGTTTTGAACCAATTTAAAATATAGCGATATTTTCATCTTTAGATCGAAATACAAACTAATAATTGCAAAATCTGAATCAACGGTAATGATTTTTATAGACTCAAAACCTAATTCAAAGCCATAATTTGAGCATAAAAATCATTTTCGTGTCTGCTTCTTCCTAATCACTTTCCAATTGGGATATTTCCCGTTTGTAGTTCATCCATCCCTGTGCTGGTATACAAAATGTTTTTGCTTCACAGTTTATATAAAGCTTTTTGTTTTTTAATACTTTGGCAATGTTCAATGTTGGTTGCACAGTCTTCTATTTGAAACTTTATGAGGTCTACTTTCTTTTCTGCATTACATAAGAACTTGTCAAATTGCTTTGATTTGTTGAGGCTGCGTTACGACGCCCTTGCACTTATTTCACAACTGCCAGATCTTTTCTTCTCTCTCAATTGACTTAATAGAGTTTTTGAATTTTACTCAACAAATAGTCAGAAACGCCTCCAAATGTTCTTTTCGTATTTTTTGTAATAACACCATTCCATTAAAGATACAAACAAGGCAAATTTTCTGGTATGACTGTAACTTTCGGACAGCAGCTTCATCGGAAGCTATTCGCGCTGAAACAAAATTTAGATTGAGATTTTTTAAGCTACTTTTGAAATTAGATGGAAGTGTGGCTGCAACGTGAATTGTGTTGGTTCATCGTTGAACAGCTCCAAAAGTCATACTCATAACATTAACGATTATTCCTCCTGGACTTGTTAAGGCAATAGACAAATTAAATTGAGATTTTCTGATATTTACTTCTTTTAACCCTTGTTATAAGTTTTCGAACTACAACTTCCCTTTACCACCTGGTATTCCATAAACAATAAGCCCTTGTTTAAGCCTTAAATTCTGTGAAGGCGCAATATGGCGCAAGTTTACTGATTCAAATTCAGGCATGCAACTCAGAAAAATAAGAAAACAAACAAAACTTTAATAAAACTTTATTTTCAACAGAAAAACACACTGATTTTAGCCCAAGAATTTTAGTACAACGTGTAATGAATCCTAGTATGTTGTATTCCAGCACGAGTTCTCGGCTAAAGATTTTTTCACTCTCTTATTGTTTACAATTTCCTTATGACATTTTAAACATGGTGCTAACACCCACTCAAATGGCTCTTATACAATTAGACAAACTCTTGTTGGGGGTAACTTTAACAGACTAATCATAATCATAGCCTTAGTGGGGACTCTACAATCATGGTTGGAAGGATATTTTTAGTTCTCAAAAACCATAGGTTAAACAAATCACGAACTCGTAAATACTAATAATTTTCCAAAGTTGTTTCTTAAAATTAAACTCTTCTTAATTCTTAACCATGTTTCTATAATCGAAATCTTCTTAACATGCCTCAGTTGCAATACTTTTACTTAACTCGTCATCGGTATCTTCCTAGCCCTACTTAGGGCAAGGGGAGGGAACTAAAATATACATACATCACTTACTATTTAAAAGGTTTTAATTCGACATTTTATTTTGATATCCAGATTTGAAATAAAGTATAAGAATTAGATTTATCCAAGCAGATGATATTGGATTGATTAATTCTTTATACGACAAATAAAAGTTTAAAAGTTAAAGAAGATTTGGAATCGAAGAAATATTCTAGGGCGAAATTATTCAAGCGCCATCTCCCTACCTCGCCACATATAGCAAGCAACACTTTCATACCTCACCACGTATAGCATTCACCACTTTTTTACCTCGAAACGTACGGTAAGTGCTAATGACCCAGGACTCCATTTGAAAAGACACGGAACTGGTATGCAGAAAAAATTTAAACTCGTCTGAAAAAGTTTAAAATATTTTAAAAATACAACCATCACAAGTGTTATTTTTATATTATATTCCAGATAGCTTACAAAACATCATATGTTTCCTATATAGTTCAAACAAGCACCGTCCTATCTTCCAAGAAGCGACTTTTGAGTTTTTGAAATCTTGCCTTCGACCTACATTGGTCTTAAGTAACTCAAAAAATTTTCAAGCGGTTCATTGTCCGATAAAATTTTTTCCTCACTACTAATACTACAGTAGTATTATATTGTATTCACAATAGCTTGTGAAGCTACCAGTTTTTATTTGTTATTAAGTAAGTAAGTAAGTATTTATTCCGCCACAAACAAATACACATTAGCTATGAAAATTACAAGACAACAGAAATATAAATAAAAGAACACTAAGATAAAAACAAATGGTGGTAAGGATAGGCACAAAAATTGTTTTTCACAGCAATATTTCCATTGTGGTCCCGTTATACATCACACACAAAAACAGATTGAGCCAAAGCATAGTTAAAAAAAAAACAAAAAAAGAACATTTAGAAGTATTATCTCTATTTATTAGGTCTACGAACTATATCTAAAGAGGTAAGAAATGTCTCCTAGATCTTATGTTTAAATACGTTATAGTT
>JAUZNK010062971.1:0-14729 GCA_035046665.1 Euphysa ruthae
TCTTCACATTATGTTTAAATGTGTTAATATTTTTACTAGCTTTTGTGCATTCACTAAGATTGTTCCATATCGAGGGAACAATATAAGAGATTGTATTTTGACCTTGGCTAGTTTTTCTGAAAGACTGATCAAGTTTTTGATAGGAGCTTTAGTAGTTGTTAGTAATTTTAGAAAAAAAAACCTTGGTAATAATTTCGACTAACATGGTATAAAATCTGAAATATAATGTGAACGCGAGTGTGTATCCGGATTTTTTTCAGCAAATAAAACAGGAAAAATAAGTGCAATTCTAAAAAATTTAGAGTTTTTGAACATCCCAATACGCAAACCTCTTGGTATTTACCACAAAATATCAGCTATAGTGGGATATCATCTTTGATTCAGCTCCCCACTCTTACTTTCAACCTTCCGGCTTTGCCTGGATACTCTACGGTGCGTTTAAGAAAACATCCATGAGCAGCATGATTCGCCTTATAACTGACGTTTTCATCGAAGCCTGAAAACTTAAAACGGAAAATGTAAGAGTACAATTCAAACACGCCTGCTAAAAAAAGAACTTCTCTATTCTAATAAAAATTGTGGTAATCTTGTATTCTTTTTCGTATTTTTTTCACGAAAATCATCGAGATTTACTTTGATTTATATAAAACAGATGTTTATATCTTGAAATTCTATTTCTTTGAAATTTTTTTGATATGGTGTGTTGAGTAATATTCTAAAATCCTATCTAGGCTTTTTTATAAAGTTAGGGATGGCAATTTTAAAGCAATAAGTCACAGTATAGCATTGTATATCAAATGAAAGCGATTTCCAAATAAGTGTCATTGTCTCAATATCTGCTACCGTTCAATAGTTAGGATTGTTTCATATCTTACATTTCATCAATCTTCCTGACAAAACTTCTCAACATTTTTGACATGAAATTTGGGGCAAAAGTAAGCGTATAGGGGGTAAAATTTGAAATATCGCATTGTGACTCAACCAAAAAAAATCTTAATGACCTAACATTTGACAGGTAGATGCAAAAAATAATTTTTCACACGTAACTAGAATATATTTTTAAGTAATTTTTTAGCAGATGAAAATCCTCTGTTATAAGGGAGTAAATTTTGGCATTTTACGTCATAGTTCAACTAAAAAATTCCAAATAAAACTAAGCTTGGTTGCTAGACGCTAAAAGCAAATTTAAGACGAAAAATAAAGATTATTTAACCGAAAGCTAAAATACAAATTTTAAGGGGTTTTCAGGGGGTAAATTTTAACATATTGAGTCATAACTCAACCAAAAATATTCAAAATGACTTAATATTTAGCGGGTACATTCTTAAAGGAGTGGTCTTACCTTGAAACAGTTTTTTAAAACCTGTAAAAATGGACTTAGCAAAAAAAAACTGTTCTAGAAAATATTTAATAACAAATGTCTAATTAATACTCACAGCTAATTAATTATAATAAAAATTCTCGCAGACTTCATGCCAATAACGGCTCCGTTTTAACAAAAAAAGAAAAACTCTCTTACATAAAACAGATCGCGAAAATATACCATCTCTCTACAACATTAAAAATATATAAATATAAGATTCGTTTTTTTTTTTTTTTAAGGAACTATTTATAGATTTATATTAAATAGTTCATTGTGCTGCTGTAGGGTGCAACAATGATCACAAGTTTAGTAAAAGAATACATTTCGTAATTCTTCCAAAAAATAAAGATTTGGCAAAAAATGTGTGAACGCTATAAAACGAGATAAGTTACCCGATATTTGGGAACCATCATTTTGAGACAAGTTTGCTTGAAAGATACACTTATTATTTATATAATCTATTTTCTTTCTTTTTTTTATGTAATCCTTGTTTGGAAAATTTTCACCAAATATCTTTTGATTTTACGGAACATGTTTTTCAGAGTGAACTACTTAACCTCCCTCTTAAGACGACGTTAAAGATCAATGTAGTTCCGAAAATCTTTGATTGCAAAATCAATAAATTAACTAAAAAGCGCAATAAGGGAGGATTTATTTAGTAAAATCCAATTAAGATGTATTTCATCAAAAAGATAAATGAAAACGTTATCCGGATGATTGTCCCGCGACAATTACCCAGTGAAAACTCACCCATATGATTATTGCCCCCTGGATAATTGCCCCCGTTTTTAGCGAAAGCTGGAGCTCATTTGACAGTAACACGAAAAATTTTCTATCGTTAAGAAGTTTTTTTTTTTTGCTGACTCGAAATTCGCAGAAAGTTGTGCCTAAATTCGTGCTATTTTTTCATATTTTGTCTCGCGTTCCCATTTTGCATTAATGGTATTTGAATAGTAGAGAATAATTCAATCGAGTTAATATTGTCTCGTCTCCCATTTCTTTATTAATAATATTTACAAGTAGAGAATAATTCAATCCAGACAATAGTTATGAAATCAAAACCAAATCAAAATTAGTTTTATTACTGTCGATAAAAATTTTATTTAAACGATAAACAGAAGAATTCCATTCGAATATTCTTAAACAATTATTTCAATATTTTATTTTCATTTCGTGTCATGAAACATCACTGCTTTATTTTTTTTCCATTCGAATGTAAACATCTATTGTTTTAATATTTAATTTCATGTCTTTGAAATAAAGTGTTAAGTTAAATTTAAATTCATTTAAAATTACATACTTTTTTTTAAATATAATATAAGTATACTTGCTACATATAAAATATTTTTCTTTTTGTATAATCTATTCTTCCAAGAGATTAAACTTAACTTCAATACTGTCGACAGAGAATTTATTTCTATTTAAGGCTTTATTTATTTTATATTAATCACTGGTATCACGAATATCAGCAACATTTTACCAATATTGGTAAACTGAGATTTATAGAAAAAAAAATTGCTTCCAGCAATAATGGTCACGATTGAAAGAAAAATTGACTAACCGATTCATGATTCAAATATAAAATTAGACATTTCTAAATTTTACATAAAGGTAGAAATAGGAATGTAGGTGGTTTTGTTTGATATATTAGAGATGATCTAAGTTTTAATGATGTAACAGATATAGGTGAAACAGAGGGTATTTTTTTTGGATCTTCTACTTCTTCTTGCAAAACGATTTACTGTTGGCATAGTTTATAGACCACCTAATGATAACCACTTTTTTGATATTTTGACTGATATTCTAAATAGTATAGTTGACAATGACAAATACCTAATTGTTCTGGGTGATCTCAATGTAAATCTACTAAACGAGCATAATGTTTACATCCTTAAAAAAGGAACGGCGCTGTTTTCCTCTAACCCGCTTCTAAACAAGTACAGAGAGTTTTATCAGATTTTAGTTTTACTAAAAAATTAAAAGTCCAACGAGAATTAATAGCAACGCAAGTTCTCTAATCGATCATATTTTATTCATTGCATATGACAAAACTGCTCAAAGTGGAACTAGATATTGCTCTCTCTGATCATCAAATTATCTACTTAACACATACGATCTATAGAAAAAATTAGGGACTACTAAGTTTAACCTTTAGAAGTTTAACCTTTTAGAAGTTTGCAAAAATACAGCAAGAAAATAATTAGTCAAAATTTTTCAATTGTTAACTTTCCCGATTATATCAATTCAGCATAATCTTATTTTTTTATAAAGTTTAGAGATGTGATAGATGAAGTCGCACTTTTTCGAACCATTAAAAATAAAAATAATTTTCATGTATGTTTTGATGGAGAAATAACAGACAAAATTAGACTTATGGGACAGACTATATATATACAGTTTAAAAGAACTAAGCCTGATGTGCACAAGTTTTTATTCAATAAAGCCAAAAATGATGTTCTTGGTACTATTAGAAAGAGAAAATACACTCACCTTACAAATAAACTAAGGGAAAACATAGGTCGACCTAATGAACTCTGGAAATCTTTAAAAGATATTGTATCTACTAAAGCTAACAGTTCACCTTCTCATGATAATAGTTACTTAAGAAGTAATAATGATTTTGTTTTTAAACAAACAGCGAGATTCTAAAATTTTAACAGCTAAGTTTAGAGCACAAGTCTTAAATGATTTGACGATAAGCTCTTTTGATAATTTTCCCCATGTCTCTAATACACATTCCCCAATTTTTCTCCTTGAAGGGGTTTTCATATTCCCAGCCTGAGTGTATTGGTGGATGCCAGAGCTTAGCCACGCATCATATTCAGAGGTAACATGAGCTTTAAAATTTTTAAAGATTTTTTTAAGATACATCCGGAACTTGGATATAAGGTATGCAGCCACCTGAAACAATAACAGAATTGCAGTCATATTCTTTTAATATCTCGCAAACGGACTACATCATGTGACACTGAAAGGAATCCCATACCAATAAACGCCTGTCGAATATGAAACTTCCAATTACTCAACGAACAAACAACAGGGTCAATTCCTCATTCTTCCACTCGTTTGGTAATGATGCAGCTATACAGTTTAATTTGAATTCTTCGCGCTTCGCGCCATCAAATATAATGAAAGGTTTTAGGCATGTATTAACAGCTTTAGTAGTCAAACAGATAGAAATTCTCACTTTCTCATGACCAGTCGTTTTTAAAGGAATTTTTTTCCTTTTGTATCAACAGTTGTTCCAGAAAGCATATCCGACCATATGGCAGTCTCGTCCATAGCAATGATGGAGCTAGGTTTTTATTTGAATTTTTGTCGAAGTCTGCGATTCTTAACCACATACATAACTATATCAATTATCGAGCTTGGATCCTTCTGAGCGATTGTGTTTTTCTTCGCAGAGAAAAGTAATTTTTTTTCATAAATTTTTCAACCCATCCACGACTTGCAACGAAGCATTCTCTTACAGCTGGATCGTCTGTATTATTATCTTGGATGGCTTCAGCTATGCTCATAATTAGTTTCTCCAAAATTCTAAGCATTCTAGCTCTACGTTCATGAATCCATTCTAAAATTTCAGCTTCAAGATCCACATTTTTAAATTCCCTTCCTGCCCCTTCCAACCTCTTTTTTTTTCCACCTCCTTTCTCGAGACTTTTTACAGCTAAATCTTGAAACTTTGAACGCCACTCGCCGATTCTTCTTTCATCAACGTCAAATTTTTTAGCTACCTGTCGATTTAAAATGCTGTTTGCATATTTGACAACAGGTTTTTTAAAATCCAACTTAAACGACCTTAATTTTAATCCTTGAAACCAACTTTTAATGAAGCAAATGGCTTGTAATAAATTTATGTACTGTTAGGTTTACGCCTCTTTTGAAATGAAAACAATAGAAAAAAACTTGTATCATGTTTACTCTAACAATGTCTTCAATGCGACAATAAAAGAAAAAGCCAAGTGTGGCGACATGCCGAGCAAGAACATGCTCTTGGTCTCACACGTATAACACGAAAAATTAGGCTCTATTTTACTTTCGGCATTTAGAATGTTAGAAGAATAACCCAACTTAAAAAATTATGTTAAACTTGAACTGTTTTTACTCAATAAAAAAAAAGATGACTAGAGCAGTTTCACTGAACTTTGAGTTAGTGTTCAGAGTTAATTTTCAAATCAATATAGACGGACATAATGTTCATAAAGATTTTTGGGCACCAGCGATTGGCGAACAACATATATGTAAAAAAGATACAAGAGAGGAAGCAAAGGAATACGAAAAAAACTCTATTGGATCGTTTCAAGTAGTTAAAGAAGGTAAAGAGAAAAAGGAGCTCCTTGTAGTTCATCTTCCAATAGAATTGTCAAAAATCCTTAAACAATACCTTCAAACAGACAATTCCAATAGCATGATGGCAACTGTGAGTTGAAAGAGGAAAAGAGACCTTGAAGAAAAGAATAGAATATAAATGAAAACGATCATTAGCATTTTTTCACTGTTTTTCCAATAAGCGCCGCATTTTAAGGTGCGGCGCTTGTTGGAGGGCGGCGCTTATTAGAGAGCAGCGCTTATTGCAAGCTTAATTTAATCTTAACAGCGCTTAATAAAAGGCGGCTCAAATAAGAGGGCGGATCTTATTATAGAAAATACGGTATTTGAGCACCGTGATAGTTCCAATAAGGTTTTCGTTAATTATTTAAACCAAGTGTCCTATGCTGATTGCTTATTTTTGCCTGCAAAAAGCGAAACTTGATTTCATCCAGTTAATGCATGAAACAAAGGTAATAATTCACTTTTTGAAGTACCAAGTTTTTCAGCCAATAGATGTATTGGAATATAACGAAGGTGCTTCCCAACTCCAAATACAATCAAGTGTTGATCTGGTGTAAATGCCTGGTATATGTGAATTGCACTAATCACAACATCCGTGTCAACTTTACTTAACATCACTTTAGTATGTTTAACATTATTTGCATACCTCACTGCATATATTTCGTACACCTAGTAAATAAAGACTATAATTCTGTAAAAAACACTTTCTTATTTCTTTTTTTTTTAATTTTTTACAATTTTTTTTTTTATTCTTTTTTTGATTAGTTTTTTTTTTTTATCTGTGTTTCGGCTGAATCAATTTCTATATTTTTGTGTGTGATGTATAACGGGATCACAATGGAAACGTTGTTGTGGCAGACAATTTTTGTGCCAATCCTTGCCACCATTTTTTTTCTTAATATTTATTCTTACTGCTGTTTTTTTTCTCTTGTCTTTTAACTTTCATAGCTTAAGCATATTTTTTTTTGGCAGAATAAATACTTTCTTATTTGCTTTTTCTTCTTCAAAGTTCTTATTTCGTCTTTTTTGGATGATGAAACTGTTGGTATCGGGCGGCTAAATAGTGGAAAATTTTTTCGCTTGATTCTATCATATAACGATTTTGTTTTCCATTTCAAACATTTATTTATGAACTGTGTTTCGCTTTGTTCTTCAATTATGTTAACAGTTTTTATAACCTTTTCGTCCATTAGGGTAATATTGGGAAAAACAAGCCACTTATAGAGAAGTCCCTCATTGTGAAGTGGGCAGGTATTGCATAACAGGCTTTTATGAATTTTATGCAGTTTGTGATATATTTTACAGCTTTAAATCCTCATAAGTTAACATTAAAATTAAACATATTGAAGATAAATGCTTTTGGCTTGTCCTATCCTTACCCTAAAAAAAATGCAGTCTTTGCAATAGAAATTAAACCTGAAATTGACATGAGCACATTATTTGAACATAATGTAAATTTACGTTATGGAGACAAAACATTACATTTTAAAAGTTTCCTGTCAATTCAGCTTGTTTTGCGAAAATAATGATACATATATATATATATCATTATTTTTGTGAAAATAATGAGATATATTTATAAGAAAATCTGGTAAAAAAATTATTGCAAAAACTAAAAAAAAACATTTTTTTTTTTTGCAACAAATTTCACCACTTTTTTGATTTTCGTTTTTCAGATTGCCCTTCTGTTGTTGGCTTCGTTTGTTTCGTGTTGGAAGTTTACGGTTATAACGTTGGATGTTTTTTGCAGGATGCTAGAATTGGTGGAAGAATTTGAACTGACTAGTTTTGCTCGGCTGACTCGTTTTGGCGAGTATTACCCTATATTGTCAGTATCAAGGGCTATAAGATCTTGGGATTCTTATAAGAATGGATTCCCAGCTTGTTAAAATTTACTATTAAGAATAGCAAGTTGGTTCTCAAATCGATTTTGGAAATTTGGTGCTTCTTTTTGGTGTTTACCGTGTTTATGCTCTGCACCATACAACCCAACCCCCCTCCCCACACACGCACACATCAGACAGCCAAATTACATATCAAATCTTCACTCTATGGTAAATACTTAAACTACACTCCATACATCACACGCCATGTGTTTACTATTATTATTATGTTATCATAATGATATTACAGAGTTTTCAGCAACAAAATCTTTATATGTTTATTGCTAAATTTACTACACCGTTCTCAAGATTTGGGTTTTTGGACTAATAGAAGATTAAAACATGGGCCGGGTTTTTCTTTTTTTAAGACACCTATCCACGAATATGTGTAAGAGGTACTAGTTGTAAGATCCCAATTTAAGTTATTTATATCGATATGACCAAATAAAAATTGATTTATAGTGTTCCTTTGTCTAAGTGCTGTTGACCAATAACGAAAATATAAGTATTCGTTTTCATTTTTAATGGTCCACATTATAAAACTTATTGTTGGTGCGTCTGCAACAGAAATAAACTTGTCATAAGCTCATTTTAATAAGATATGTAGAACACATGTGGTAAGGTGATGAGCATGTCTAGTTTATAAAAAACATGAATGGTGAATAAAAAACTGTGCCATACCGGCCGATGGTGATGATGGCTTCTGTTATTATGTTGCACCAACCACAACCAAAATAGTAATTAATAATAATTTTGACTATCCCTTTGTTCCAGCCTAAAATGTATATCTTCATACTCTCAACAATCTAAATCGCGCCAATGCTACATATTTACAACATACTCAATACCCTTGATGATTGCACGATGCAATTCTAATAGAACAATGGAATTGTAAAATATTAATAAAGAAGCCATTTTTGATCAACGAAGGTGAAGGTCGTATCTGTTTTTTTGATTTGGACTAGGGTGGGTAGGGTGTATGTGAGAAAGTTTAGGCTTCGAAGGGCAATTTTCCGTTCACTAAATTAGTTTTTGTTTATTTCTACCGGTTATCCTTAATAACTTGAGATATCTATGCAAGTTTTCGTTTGTTAAATTGGCATTGATTTACCATTTCTAATTACATGCTCATTTAAAATTTCAAGTCAATCGGTCCTGTAGGACTGAAGATACATACATTAAAATATTTTTAGGAGGTATCTTAGTTTAACTTTATTAAAGGGATCTATTTGCAAATTTATGATCTATTTGCAAATTTCGGTTATCAAAAACTGTAAACGTCTTGTGTGCACACAAGACGTTTACATCAGATTTTCTGTAGATTTTTCTTAGTGCCCTCTTATGAACTCTGTCTGTAAGATGCTTTTCCTTTTTGAAACAGAACATCCATATCAAAAGACAATAAGAAAAGTATGATAGAATACGGCCATAAACTAGCAACCTCGCTTGAGATATCGATAAAAAGTTTCTCAGACGAATAACGAGGCACAATTTCTGATTTGCCTTTTTACAAATACTAATAATATCATTAGAAAAAGAATTTGTGCACCTGACAGTTCAATCTTGTTTTTTTCAATAATCTTTTTACCGCAAGTAAATAAAAATAAATTTTTTTTAAGGCTTTTTTTTCCAAGAAACATCAGTTAGAATTTTGAAGGGTTAGCGACAAGGGAATTTTTTGTGGAATGTTTTGTCTTTTTTTACTTTGAAGAAAAAAAGTTGTAACCTGAAATATTCAAGAAGGTAAAAGGTGCAAGTATATTTACACATCACGACTTACTAATGGTGAATTAAAAATAGGCCAGAAACGATTAAACTACCAAGAGAAACGCGTGATATAAGTGTAAGAAGTATAAATTTTTCTACTTTGACTTACAACTTCATAGAAATCGAAGCAGTTTTTATTTGAATGACTAATATTTGAGCAGCAGCATTTGAAGCATTTGAGCTAGTCGAATATTTGACTGGCAGACTATTGTGATGCTTGCATTTTATCTGGTTTGTTGTGTCTATGTAACACTGTGTTTTCACGTTACTAATATAGTTTATATTATGTGCGATACAATCAAAATTTTATGTCTTTCATAAGGTTAGTTTTATTACTTACCAGTTTTATTTTCTTTGTTTGTTTTTTAGATGATAGATTTTAAAAAGTGGATTGTAGATATCACAGATAAAACCGATTATATACCGGAAATATTGAAAATATTCATAAATGAACTAGTTATGGTCTCAATTAAACGGGAAAAATTATCTCAAGCCTTGTTTGCTGCAACTCGTATACGATCTTTAATGCCACTGCAAATGTAACTTGTTATAGCAGCTGACAATCACTTCTCCTAAAAATGCCGAAACACCATGCAAGATGGGGTTTGTCGTGAGTTACAATGAGGTAATAAGAATCGTCTTTCTTTCAATACGCGTTGCTGTAGCTAAAAAATTTTGGTGATTCCTTGTTTGATCTCTGTAAGATTAGATCAATTCACGCATTTTCCCGTCAATAACTAAAATTGGAGTTTCCAGTGAAGTGAGTAAGTAAGTAAGTAAGTATTTATTCTGCCACAAACAAATATACATGTGCTATGAAAATTACACGACAAGATAATAGAATACAAAAGACAGCAACAACGATAAACATCCAGATAAAAAACAAATTGTGGCAAGGATAAGCATAAAAATTCTCGCAATAATATTTCCATTGTGGTTTTTGTTCTACATCACATACAAAAACATGGAGAGGTTGGTTCAACCGAAGTATAACAAAAAAAGTCTCTTTTTTACAAAATTATATTCTATATTTATTAGGTGTTCGAACTATATCCAGAGATCTAAAAATTTCTCCTTGATCTTATGTTTAAAAATATTATAGTTTGTGATTGATTTTGTTTCATTAGAAAGCCTGTTCCATATAAAAGGACCTTTTAATGACACACAAATTTTTACCATAATAAATATTCTCAAGCTTGCATCTAACCTTAGTTAATTGTTGCGTAGAGCAGTTCTTCTATTTTCAGAAGTTTTAAAAATTTCAAACATATAATTTAGGTTAGGTCTACTACAGAACTTAAATCCCTGATTAACCTCATATCAACAGGTAGCGAATTCATGGCTCTATACTTCTTAGAACCAATATGGGCATAACTATTCATATTTAAACAAGTTGTCTTTCTACTCAGGATTTGATCTAATAAGCATCCTAGGTATTTTACTGAGGTATGTTATTTAATAGATGTGCCTCTATAAATTATATTCAAGGGATCTGCTTTTTAGCTTTCAATTTAGAAGAAAAGAGGATACACTTGGTTTTTTCTTCTCCAAATTGCACACTTAGTTTGTTATCGACAAACCACTCACAAAGGTTGGAAAAATTTCTGTTTAGAATATTTTCTATTTCTTTTACATCCTTATGTTTGAAAATCAAGCAAGAGTCATCTGCGAAAAGAAATAATTCACAGTCTAGTGCTTGTGTCATGAGGCCCTAAAATTGACCCCTGAGGGACACCACATTTGACTAATGCTTCATCAGATAGTTCTTTATCAACTTTCATTCTAAATTTTCTATTTATTTATATAGGATCATTCCAGTGTGACATCCCATTTCAAAACAATTTATAATTCTGTCATGAAGACATGGCAAACATGTGTGTGTTGAAAAACTTTTTTGAAATTAAGGTTGAATTTAATAGTTCCAAGAGCATCATTTTAGCTCTCCTAAATAGTTCCCAGTCTGCATATGCTTTTTTCCTTTTAAATTGTTCATCCAACTTATGTCTTATAGCTATTTTTTCTATAACTTCTTTGTCAAACCACTCTTGAAAATTGTTTCATTTTAGTTGTTTTCATGGGTGCTATGTCATCAATAGTTTCTATAAATTTTTGTTAAAAATCTGCAAAAGCCAAGTTAACATTATCAAAATTTTCATAGTTTGGAAAACTTGCTTGACTTAATTTCTTTTTTTTAGTAAGTCATTCATTTAGTAAGTCTTTCATTTAGTAAGTCCTATTGTTGCGCATACTTCTGGATATTTTAAACTTTTTAGTATCTTCTTTAAACCTAGTGATTTTGCGGCTACAGAAAATTGGCTGATGATCAGATTGAGAAACTTCAAGTGATCCCTGCCGTGTGATCTTGACAGAAACATTTGAGAGAATGTGATCTAATAAAGACGAGGTGTTTGATGTCACTCTTGTAGAATACCTAATTAGTTGTGTAAGAAGAAATGTAGAACAAAATTCACTACACTCGTTTAAAAGTGCATTTTGAGTGAGAACTCTGTTGCCAAGAATGTAATTGTTATTGTTATCTAAAAGATTAACATTTAGGTCTCCTAAAATAAACATACTAATTCCATCCTCATAAATTTGGTGCAAAGTGTGGGCGAAAAGCTTACAAAAAAAAAATTATTGATATCAGGTGGCATGTAAACTATACCCACTGTGAAAGGTTTGTTACAAGGGAGAATAATATTAACAAATATGTTTTCAATGTTATTTGTGGGTGTAATATCATTAAAATTAAGGTCACCTTTGATGTAAAAAATAGCACGGCCACCAAGTTAAATTTCCCTGTCATCTATGGAGCTAGTTAAATATTCAATTTTTGGTAATGTGTTTTTTACATTAAAATAAATGAAGTGTACGTATTTGCCATACTTGCAGATGTTCTAACGTAAGGTTGTCTATAATATATTGTATAAGTCCAGGATTAGACTTAATAAAGAGCAGATAATATAACACCAGATATTGTTAACATAAGAAATTTCAGAAAAATTAGAGAATCTAATTTAATGTACCAAATGTTTAAATTATGGGAGTGAGAAAATTTCCAGAAGCATCAATTTCATTACTTAACATTTAACAGTCCTAAACTAAAAATAAAATTCCTTATGTTAAAAATTATAAATACTAGGGTAAAAAAATAAAACATACCTAAAAATAAAAATTTAACAGCACTAACACATTTAAAGTAAAACTTAAGAAATACAAGGAAAAGAAAGTTGATAAAAAAAAACAGGAATGCTAAAAACACATAAACAAAGTCAAAAAATTGCGAAATGACGATGAAATGATTTTTAAATTTTATATTTGTAATAATTAGGTTTGAACTTATTTCTTTGAACTTCGTATATGAAAGTATAAAGGTATGTTTGTAACAGACTAATTTGATTAACTTCAAAAAGGTCATAGAGTAAACAGGTCTACTATCAATATCCCTAAACACACAATAAAAAGAAGATAACAAAATCAGTTGTTTACAATAATAAATTAAGAATAACACTATGAAAAAAAGATCCCAAAATTCTAGCCTAAGTTTAAGCAGCCATTTGAAAGCCACAATCAAAATTGGAGTTAATAAAGCAAGGTTATGTGTTTCATGTGGTCTTTTTCTTCAGTAGTTAAATTATAATAAAGCTGACTTGATTTATGTCTTGATGTGTTTAAAGTGGCATTATTTCGCTTGAAATACTGATATTTTGTGTATTTCCAATTGACGAGTTTAACACGTACTTGTTGATTAGATTGAGAAAAATATATCATTGCAGATAAATATAAGAGAAATAAATTTCTGAAGGTAAAACACTTCAGAACAGTTAGAAATAAATGAAAATATGACTTAAATATTATTACTTTAAATTTCAATGAATAAAGTAAAAACAAGAATATATGAACAAAAAGTTTAAAGATTTTAATAATAAGGCTAACAAAAAATTAGTGGTTTAGTAAAGTATATAAAAATTTAAACTTTGGTATAAAATAATTTGTTTTAAACTGTGTAAAATATCAAAAGGATCTCAACCAATAAATTCTTGTAAAAATCCTGACAACTCACAATGAAAGCGTCCAACTGGCTCAACTCTACTTCCTACCAATGCAAGCACATTATCACCCAAAAAATATCCCCAAAAATATATGGAAACTTTTGTTGATGACAATAGCCAAACCCACAATGAAGGAAATTGACAAAGAACCCATCGCAGCTGCAAAGGCTTCTACATGGCGTTGGTCACACCCTCCTCAACGCCACCCACAGATAAAAATAAGTTTCCGTTATCACGAAAAGCGCTTGTCTTACGCTTGACATAACTCACAATATTAGGTACACGGCTAGACTTCTTCGCACGAGCATGACAAGGCTTGGGAACATTGCCATATGGGATACATGAGTGTCATCAAAAATTGTTAACAAGTATTCAGAAGAATTTCAACACCACAATAGGGTATTGTGTCTAGGATAAAAACCTGATTTTTATGCAAGCAACTTAAATATTTTTGAAAAAAAATATTGGGCGAAAAAAGCAAAAATATCAAGATTTTACATCATACTTTTAATAACGCCCAAAGGTGCTGCTCCATATAGTTTTCTTAATCATTGTTAGTGGTTTAAATGAAACTAATATATCCCAAAATTTTATCACTTCGCCGATGACATAAATATGTTAGTTAATCATTTGTGACAAATATGAGCAAGCTGCTGCAAAATTAAATAATTGTTTAAGTGGCTCACGAGAACCGTTATTAGCTAATCAATGCTCTTTGAACGTCACTAAAACTAAAATGATAATTTTCGAAAAACTAATTAAAAACAAAAAAAATTTGTTCAAAAAGTGATAAAACATCTTCCTATTTGGTCTAGACCAGTATTTGCTATGGCTTGATCAACTTAAATAACTGGTTTGGGTAGTTAGTAGAGTGAAAATGGTCATCAAATGCATCTGTGAAACAAGAAAATTATTTTCAGAAGTAAAGTAATTTATTTATTTGTTTGAAAATATTTATTGATGTTAGGATTGGATTATTGTACTTGGATTTAAGGCAACAAGGCCACCAAGAAGTATCTTGATTTCGATACACAGAATTTTTGCTTTGAGTTGAAACAGCTGTCACTAAAATTCATATAAATAGCAGAACCAGAAAATCACAAAATATATCTTTTGGTGACGTGAATTCTAATTAGTTAGATCAAAAATGTATTTTTTATTCTTTTTCAGAATTCGATCCAAAATACAGGAATTTGGAGTGGGTAGTTTCTGAATTAGCTACCTTTATTGTTTAATAGATTAAGTAAGTAAGTACGTAAGTAAGTATCTTTTCTGCCAAACAAATATACAGTAAGCAATTAAACACGGAAAAAATAAAAACTATGATAAAAA
>JAUZNK010062982.1:0-14728 GCA_035046665.1 Euphysa ruthae
ATATATATATATATATATATATATATATGCATTTAGCATTAGGTTTATATATTAGCCTGTAACTCTAAAAGTTGCTTGTTTCGTATCTTGGTGTGGGCATAAAATTAAATCAAAATAAATCATCTTTCATTTGTGCCCACACTGACTATTCAAAGCTTAAATATATCCAAAGTTAAAGCTTTTTGAATTTGATAATTTTATTTTATAAAATTGCCTCTTCAAAAAAGTCAGCACAGTCTATAAATCTCATTGACAATTCTGAAATATTTCTTACTTGATTCTGATTTGAATTATCACTTTCTTAGGAGTCATCATCAGAAGAAGAAGAGAAAATAATAGCATCAGAAAACGATGAAAAAGTTGTCAGTGTTGAAAAAGAAAGCAAAAAAAAACTATATTGACTGTTATGGCATAGACTATAACGGTTCTTGGACTTCTCTACAAGGATTGAAAAGTGCTGAACCCTTATCTATCTTTGAAAAAACAATTACTGACAAAATTGTTTATTGTATAGTGCAACAAAGAGACTTATATTTTACACAAAGTATCTGTGGAAAGGTATACACAAAAACCACACTTATACAAAGATACTTGGATAATAATAAACCATTCACCATTGCAGGAATTCGACTTTATCTTGTGACAATCTTGTACCGTGCTATTCTGCCTGTGGTACACATATGAATTATAGTATCACAGAATTTATTGATTCTGCAGTTTTCAGATGTATTATGAGCCCAAATTAATATAAGAAAAACATATCCACTTTTTGATTATGCCACCCTTGGAAATACATATGGTAAAGTTACAAAAGTTGACAATGTACATAAATACTTAATAAAACAGTGGCAGTCATGTTATCATCAGGACATGTTTTTTCCATTAATGGGGAACTTCTCCTTTGGAAAGATTGATTGAGTTGAAAACAATTCATCCAAATAAAAACGCAGAATTTGGCATAAAACCTTTAGTACTTGCAGATGCAGATACCAGATATGTTCCGTACGCAAATATTTATACAGGCATAGAAACACATACCTGCAAAAACTACCAATATGTTGCTACAAATATTTTCATGACACTTGAATAAAATGCTTGATACAGGGAGATGCTTGTATGTAAATAACTAGTACACTTCCACAGAGTTAGTAGATGTACTGTGTAAACGTTCAAATGATGTAGTCGGTACTATAAGTAAAGATCGAAAAGGACTACCAAGAAAAGTTATGAGTGCCAAACAAAAATAGGGCAGACCACTATCCAATATCCACCACAACTGCATGCAATGTGCATGAAATAGAAGCGTGATGTGCCAATGTTGTTAAAATGTATTCCTGATGAAACAAAGTAAGTGTTGCGACATGGAAAAGTAACCTATATTCCACTTGTTACCGATATTTACAATGTTAAGATGGGCAGCATAGACTGATGCGATAAAATGATGAGCTCCTACCCAATGGAGCAAAATCATTTGAAAAATGTACAGGAATGCTGGGTACTAGAAACACTGGATGGGTACACTGTGTGAACACATGTGTTTTCAACTCCCAAATACTTCACTGTATCTTGGGTGGTTCCTTGACTCCATTTCAATTCCGTGTGAAACTGATCTCAGAATATAAACATAAATATAGATAGAAATTCTCAATCACGATGCCTTAGGGCTTTCATCTGTATGTTGCATTTGACTTAAAATTAGCTTTAACATGTTCAGTGTATGATCGATATCAGGTTTTGCAAAAAAGTGTAGAAAATAATACATCTGGCCAAACTAAAGAAGATTTATAGATAATCAATTATAAAAAATATGCGGAAAAAAGTTTGATGAATTAAAGTCAATACATGGAGCAGCTCTTTGGTTTACGGTTACTTTAAAATCTTTAAAACATCAACTAAAAAGCAGTCTTCGTGATTGTATTAAATTATTTTTATAAATCCAATCTTTTATTAAGTGGTTGATATTAATTTTAAAAACATGTAAAAAGTGTGGATAACAAAACTCAAAACGATTGTCAATATGTTTAAAGTGATGAAAAGCAGCTATTCAAAAACAAGAGAACAGCAGTTAAACTCAATTCTTCCATAAAACTTTATAAACTTTGTCACACTTAGCATTACCATTAAGAATCAACAAGGATGGCTGTTGTTTGTGAAATAAAAATTTACTATAAATGCAGTTCAATCCAAAGGCCTTACATACCCTAAACAAAAAACTGGCTTACAATTCAAATTAAAAGTTAATCTTTTCAAACTTTCAACTAATAAACCTGAAATTCTCTATAAAACTTTTTGACAGCAAAAATTGATAACTGCATGAATTATCCTTTTTTTTTTTGCATTCGTATGGAGTGATTCGGTGATCTGTGTTCTCAAGGTTGAATAGAAATGTGCGACTAAATAGTTTTTCAAACCAAATTGTTAAAATTGATTCACCAATAAACTAAATGTAAATGAGCTGGTATGTTATAATACTACAAAAAGATCCTGTAATGATCAAAATTTCTAGCCAAATTATTTCGCTCTTGGATTTAAAGTAGTAATATAAAAAAAAAACATACCTCAGTGCCAATTTTAAGAGAAAATGACGGCCCCTGTTGTTCCTCGTCTTCCTTAGGTTTGACGGTCCCTTCTATTACCAAGACTGAAAACAAATTTATTACAGGTAACTGCAGCGCCATACTTATTCCTTCTTTATTAATTTTAAAAAAGCCTTTGACTTTGCTTCCAAATATATTAACCTCAGCTGCTATGCAAAATCCAGCATCAATCTTTCTTTCATTAATTTCAACAGCTATAAAATGAAATAAAAAGATACATGAAATAAAACTTTATCACCGAAATGTTTAAGTCTATGATATTTCACAACTGTTTATGGCCCTGGACACTACACTATCTCCAACTTTTAATGGGTGCTGAAAAATTTCAAATGGTATTATATATGCAAAAATCGTAAAAAAGTTTGAACAAAATATATCACGCTGCTTAATAAATATATAATGAGTAGATTTTTTTATCAAAATCAGTTTAAAGTTTGAGCTTGTTTTATCCTTATACCTCTAAAAAGCAGTTTAGGGAAAACTTTGTGAAACACACCAAAAACACATATGACTGCATACACACACAATCACACTTTTCCAATCAACCAAAAATATTAAGAAAGTAAAATATTTTAGATTTTGTAAGCTAAAGTAAAAATTTGATACCTTTATTGCCAAGATTTACTGAAAATTCAGCTTTTTCTATCCCTGTATTCTTTATAGCATTTGAGTAACCTTTAAGATCATAACCAAACTTTGAAGCTATATTAGCAAGTGTGAGCTTTTCCAGCAATGCATAAAAATAGAAATCAGTAGGGTCAAGTAAGTTTACTTGGCCATGAAGAGAAGCAACTATCTTCGGATCTTTTTTACCCAGCTTTATTGTTCCACCAAGAGCTAAAAAACAATTATCAAAGAGAATACTTCTTAATTTTACAAGAAAATCCATAAAAAACTTATAAAAGAAAAATTTGACAAACAGTACCAATAGGCTATGAAAAATTAGTTCTTAATTTAATAAACTAACAAAGAATTCTCGATAGTTTCAGCTTTTATTTTTATTAACTTCTCTTTTATATTAGCAAAAAGTCTAATTGAAAAAGCGTTGCACTGGGAAAGTAGCACTGTATAAATAACAATGACATTTGCTAATTTTCAATAATAACAAACTTTAACTTATGTTTTAGAAATTTTTTTCTTGATAATCCATTAAACCATGGAAAAAAAACTTTTATATTCTTTAATGTTGTTATCTAGGACATTTGTCTGTTCCGTTTAATCCAAATATTCATTTTTTTGCTTTAATCTATAAAGTAGGTATATAAGATACTTACAAATTTTTGTAAAATGAAACGGAGGGATCAGAGAAACTCCTATATTTAATTCTTCCAGTGAAACACTATCAAAAAATGTTAATGCCCCACTCATCTGTTTACCTGAAATATTAAACATCTAGATTTAATTAACTCATTTGTAACAGACATGATCTCCAGTATGTAGTTTGGAATATCTTTTCAATACGCCTTCAAGCATATAGCTATGTATTGAACCATAAAGTACATACCTTTGTTGATTCATTTAAACTGTAAAAGTCATAGCCTGGAATCAGAATGAATTAGCCAATGCTGCTTGTAGCTTTTAAACTTTGAATAAATGTAATAAAAATTGTAATAAAAAGCTCTGATGAAATTTAAAAATGTCATATTTTTCTTCAATTTAACCTTTCCCATTTCTAGGCAATGAGAATTAAAAAAAAAAAAGAAAAACCTGAAACTGATAACTTTTTGCATTAAGGCCTAGAGATGTCACAGAAAATTTCAGTAAAAGTATTAAACGGTTCAGACAAAAAAATATTGCAAAAAAATGAACAAACTAATTAATACATAGCACAATGGGTCCAGTTAAAATAATCATTTCTTCCAAGCTTAAATACTGGCATACTTTAATTTTTGTTTTCAAAACTTTTCATCAAAATTAGTTTTTAGATAAATATATAAAATTATGTAAAAGTCTTTAACCCTGTTCACTAAACATACAAAGATTATTGCAGTTTTATATGCTATACAATTACCAAAATAGTAGAGCAATAGAAAAAGTAAGAAACTAAACAAAGTCAATGTAAACCAATAAGCTTCTGTCTTAAAAATGAATTTAAGATGTGAAGAAATATTATTACAAATTGTTATTACGACTTTATCTGAATACCGAAATTTATCTGAAGAAAATCGTCCTTTGTCTCTTTTTGCTGAAAAAAAGTCTTTTCTAGATCATTATTAAAATATTAAGTATATATTAATTTTGTTCGTCAATGATCTGACGTAGCATAGTGCTCACTATCAATTCTGGCCCAGATTGAGGTTCAATCCCCAGAAATTATGCTTTACATACAATTAACCTGCAGGTGCTAGTACCTTTAGAAATACTTTTTATATTATATTAATTGTTTTATGTACCAAGTATTCATGACAAAGTCATCATACTTTCAATATGATCCCTTTTTTAATGTTAAAAGTATCCAATCTATCAATCTAACAGACTCATTTTTTAATGTTAAAAGTATCCAATCTATCAATCTAACAGACTCATTTAACATTCACATTAAATTTATACTTTACACTTAAATAGTATTGAAATCATTTCAAAAAACAAAAAAGGAAAAAAAAGAAAGAAACACTCATAAGAAATCAGTGAGTTAACAGATAAAAGAGAAATAATTTTTACTGAAACAAATTTCTGCTTTATTCAAAAATAGCAATCTAAATGAGCCAAAAACATATTGGTATATTATATGAAACATATGATTAAAAGAATTAGAAAACATTTTCAAAAATCTCTTATTCAAAAACTTTGAATAAGAATTTTCTTTAATAGACTTTTTTTCAAAGCAATTCATTAACATCTATAATAGAAGTCCTTTATCATATTCAGAACTAGGAGCAAATGATTACTTATCAAATAGATATCAAATAGAAAATTCTCTGCCTCAAATAATTCTAGTTCAGCTAATGGGTGCCTAATTATTTTTGAAAAATTTCTGACTCCCAAAAAACAAAAGTATTAACAGTCAAAGCCGTCAAAAAATTGAAAATATATAAACCAATATCCTCTTCGTCTAAACTAGGTAAGTTATCCAAAAAGGCTTTTATGAAAGCAACCAATTTTTCAAAAGAAAGATTCTTGCATCTTATGATAGAGAATAATTTCTAAAATCTTAATATGACAAACGCATTTAAATATATTATTATTATAAGTATAATGATATATAATTATATATTATTATTATAATTACATTTATAGACCTAGTTAAATTGAAGGAAAGTCAAAACATCTATCATTTCTTAAAATAGTGCTTCTCAATGGTCTGACTTTATCTTGGTTAAATACTAACCCTTGGCCTAGTTATTTGTCTAATATTATTTTTAATCTATTCAAAGGGTCTGTTAAGCATCATTTACTATTCTATTCTATTAATTTTCCAAAGCCTTATTAAATAAAGATTCCAATAAATTTAAAGATTTGAGATAAATCCATTCTAATTATAAAACCTGAGTGAGCCCAAATCAAAGCAATTGCCTGATAAAAAAGTCCCATTGAATAAAATTAAAAAATTATCAGCTATTTAAGAAAAAAAATAATTTCATCAGATAAAATAATTATTTTATTTTTTCGATGCTTTGGGAGACAACCTGCTAATAATTTATGCAAATTTAGTGCAACCGCCATAAATAACATAAAACCATACCTATCAATGATATTCCTTGAAAAGATAATCCAAGCATGACTAAAAATTAAATTGCAACAATATAAGTCTAAGTCACTTTCTTTGTTTACTAGCCACTTTTCAAGCTTTCAGGCGACCTTTTTTTCGTTTCTTTTTTTTTTTTTGCCCTAATCTTTAAAATCTTTAAAGTTAAACTCTTACCACTAAAAGTGATTCCCTTGTATTTCAGGTCTGCTTTAATTTTAAAGCTTGTATCATCTAGCTTGAGAGCAAGTACAATCTCGGCATTCATCAATGTCAGACCACTCTCTTCTTTAACTAGTACTTGAGGTTGTTCTTCCTTCTTTTCTTCTTGAAATATAATTTTCTTATAACTAGCTTTAATTTCTACGCCAGTTAATGTAACTATTGCAGTAAAAGATATCTCTGATTCTTTGCCTAGATATTTGACAAAAAACTTGCAAGAGCTGCTATCTCCACATTCATCATTACTTTTAGGAATTATAAATTTCCCAGACAGTGTAACACCTAAACAAAGTCAAAAATAAAGATATTTTCAGATTGTTTAAATAACCAGAGAAAGGCAATAGTGTACATTAACACAAATCAAAAATTTCGAACATAAAGCTCAAGTTTTTGTATTAATCTTCAAAATTTTGTCAAAATTTTTTAAATCAAAAAAATCTCAAAAGTGTATAAAAAACATTAAATTATAAAATTTATTATATTAAAATATTTAAAAAGTAACAAACCAAAAACAAGATTAAAGGATTTGACAGGAAAATGACCTGTTTAGATTAATGTGCTATTTTAAAATATTTACTACAAAAAACTTTGATTAAAAGTTTTTTGGATTTATTTGAAGTTAATTTAAATTTGAACAGCGAAATTTGTAAAAAAATGTGGACAATTGTCATATTTCATTGTTAATCTAAATTAAAAGTTAAAACACCAATAAGATAATACTTAATAATATTGACATTAAATATTTTAAAAAAACGACAAATTGATAAAAGGCAAGGAAAACATAAGCCTTGTTGTTCCAGAGCGTAAACACTTACTGTTTTTATGGTTATTTTTAATAATGCATTTAATGGTAACTAATTCTTTTTAATAAATATTTATGAAATGTTTAATAATTTAATTTAAACACTATTCCTTTTGAAAGCTTAATTTTAATTTTCTGGTTGTGACAATCATCATGATCACAATCCCCATCATAACTGTCATCGCCACTGTGACCACCACTGCTATCACTATTACCAATTACTTTCGCAAAGCAAATCACAATTTCATGAAGAAGGAACTCAGGTTTATAGCAGACAGAGGGCCTCACTACTTAGCATGAATAAGAGTCTTGCTGCCAATATATACAAGGTTAATTAATTAAGGTTAATTAATTTGTTCGCGTATGAAATTTTATTACAGACAAATTCTGCTACAACTCTCAATATCAATTTTTTTGCTAAACTAGCATTAAAAACATCTTATAGAACATATCAACAAAGAGCAACTATTACAATACTAAGATTCAGTAAGTAAAACTTTTTTTTCCCCTGACCAAAAGTGATGTAAAATTTGATTGTCGTAAAATCTGATTCCTTTATCTTAACCATGCATCAACTGTCCAAATGGGGTGAGGGCCTATAAAGGTATTAAAATTACTTGATTACTTGACACTTGATTTTCTTTGTCAAGAATACCTTTTTTCTAATTTCAACATTTTCTTTTCAGTCTTATTGTTTGTGTTATTAAAGAAGAAGATGTGAGTAAAAACAAGAATTTTTCCCACTTTTTTTTTAGTAAGTAATAAATATATAATAAATATAGTTATCTAAAAGTAACTTTAATGAAAAATAACATCTTGCATTTATTCGGAAGTTTTGAAAGTCGATGATCATCATAAATTTTTTTAATTCAAATTTTTCAATAAATTTTTGTTGAAATTTTTTGAAAATTTTTTCTTTTTTTTTTTTTTTATCCATTTAATATTCATTCTTAATGTGTAAAAAGGTTACACAATCTCCAAAGTAAATGCTAATTTTGATTTTTATGATAAATTTTTCTGCGTGATTCTGAAAATGTTGATTCTTTAAAAACAAACCTCAACTTAATGTTTCTAAAGAAATTATTTTTTATAAAAATCAGGTAGAACCATAAATTGAACAAAATATTATTGGTGTCAAAATAACACAACAGCAATTTGTTATGAATAGTACTTTATAATGTTGGAAAATTGTAATTATTGTTGTTGATGTCAAAAAATTTCTCTGCCTCACAAAATCTAAATCTAAGTTGTAATTACAACATTCCTTTTATTAATTTTACATTTAAAATTTCCATAATCAGCAATATTTTTATCTTTTAAAATAAAATTGTAAGAAACAGAATAAAACACCTGAAATAAATTAATGTTCTCATTATTTACTAAAAAAATTCTATGATTAAAAAATCTAAGATTTTCACCCTTTGCACTAACAAAGAAATCTTCATCAAATGCCATATTTGCTTTAGTTGGTTGATTGAAAAAGAAAATGATTTGTTATCCTCAATTTAGTGAATTTACCAATGAGTTGCAAGAATTTTGTCAAAGGCTCATTGCTTAGGAGCAAGAACTCTTGGCCTAAATTTATATGGCCCAAATGAAGTCTTCTAATAGGTACTTAGTTTCATGCAAAAATAAACATAAATTCATAGATCCTATTTTTAAATACTATAAAAAAAATTTTACTTAAATAAAATAAAAACAAAATTAAATTTTTGCAAGTTTTAATTGCAAATTTTATAAAAATTTATATAACACTTTAAGAAAAGATTTCGACTTGAAAAATTTTCATAATCTATAAAGAAGCACCTGCATAATTTGTTTGCTTACCTGCAAGCTTGTTTTTATTGGCAGACTTTAACTCTTTCACAGCTTTGAATATTTCTTTTTGATCAAATCGATTGTCATCAGAGGTAGAAATAAGAAAAACTAACAATAAAATTTTTTAAATAATGCATTAATAAACAGGAAAATAACAAGAATAAAAAAAGCAGGATAAATAAGTTTTTCGAATGAGTGATACAACAAACCAAAATTATCTTGGGTGTGAAAAAGAAAACAAATCAAAAAAAAAACCAGTTTGAACCTAAACTGCAACAGTATACATTAAAAAGCAAGATTTGCCAATTTATGTTGGTAGTATAAACTTTTTATCTAGATTTTTTTGTCTTATCCAAATGTGAATCACCTAAAAACTAATATTTTCCCAATCTCCCATCATAACATCCAATCTATGATAACAAGTTTACATATCCTGGCTTCAAATAGTGGAGGCCATAAATGCTTTTTGATATTTTCTCAATGTAAATTTTAATTTTAAATGTAAAGTTTTAATTTTTGTTTTAATGTGCTTCAGTGCATTTGATAATAATACCTTAAGGAAAAAAATTTTGGTGGATTCATTTATAATCCGCCAAAATCCTCCAAAATTTCTTCCAGCCAAAATACTTTTGTCAATTTCGAAAATAATGCGTTCGATTTCTTAATTGATGATTAAATGGATTTATAAAAACAAACATCATTTGTGTGTTTTTATACAGCCTTTGAGTTTTTTGTACATATTTGCTACACAAACTAAAAAAAAGTTTGAATTTCTTTATATATATCTTGTTTTATTGTTTATAAATATGTCAAAACTATACAATTTTATAGCAATTTGAGGCTATTCTAGAGCAGTATTTCAAAAAAATTTGAGGCTTTGCCTTAAACCCCATTGGGGGCCTTCACAGCAGGCCCAAAACCCCCTTCTAGCTAACAACCTGAAGACCTTTTTGACTTGGTCAGGGGCCAGATAAACTTTATGAGCAAAACGAAACCCATTTAATTAAAAACAATATTCACACAAAAATTATTCTTAAAAAACTAAGGTTTCGGAGTTAATTCAATATTTATCTTATTATTTACACTATTTTTATTTATACATTTATCTTTATTATCTTACATGTGCCCAAGTTTTTTTGTCATAAAATTTTTTCACTGCATTAAAACTATGGTATTTTTCATCATTAGCTACTCCACTGCCTGGCAGTCTCTTTATTGGGTAAGGCCGTATGCACTTCTTTGATCAATTTCCAAATAATATTCATTAAAAAGAAGTTATTGAAAGTTTTGGGATTGTAAATGAATCTGAAAACACTGCCAATTCTCCATGTTTAGCTCGTATTTGTTTTTTTTTTTAAGTTTCTAGATCGCTACATTTTTATAAAATAAACCTAAAATTTAAGTTTGTATTACCTGTATTAAATTTTAACCAGCTTGGTGTATTTTTGTGTGCTGCAAGCGTGTCAGCTATGCTATCAATTTCTATATCTTTTGCATAAATTGCAAACCCAAAATTGTTATCCTTAATGAAACCTTCAAACTGCAAGCCCTTAGCATCTTCGAAGAAGATTGGTTCGCCTGCTACACTATAATAAATAAATCACTTGTTTTAATGGATGGCCTAAGATGCTTATAGCCTTACAAGGATTTTCGAAAAAAATTTCTCCCCCATAGAAAGTACATGATGGAATGAAAAAAGTTTAACAAAAGAAAAATTAGAGATTTAAAAACTTTTAAATTTAAAAAAATAAAATACAGAGATGTAAAAGGTAAACAAACATGCTAAAAATGTTTTAAAAGTTCTTACTGGTATTTCTAATTGTTGAAAATTAGGACTAAACCTACAAATGTATTGCCATATAAAACCTACACCAAAATTATTTGTTTACTAAGCATATCTTGTAAGGAGTAAAACTGTAAAGTTTGTTCTTTGGTTTCTAAAAATTCTTCTATTCATCATGCTATTTTATATCTTTTCTAATAAATTTAATATTTTTTCAAATAAATTTAATATATTTCAAAAAAATTTAACATATATTTGAAAAAACTTTTGACCACACATACCTCACTTTAAATGCGCTTCCATCAACTTCGGCTTTCGCTACAAAATTTTTTAGTTTAAAGTTTAATTTTTCATTGTTACCCACATATGTTTCTGCCAATTGAAACATCGTAAATATACTTTTAACATCTAACACATCTTGTTCAAAAGTTTTAACTGAAACATAAAAAAACATTCAGTATAAACAAGCATTGATATACCAATTTAAAAAAATAATTTTAAAATCAAAAATAAAACCTTATGAAAGCATGACAAGCTTGGTGGCAAGCCAAAGTAAAAAAAAAAGGTATATGGTAATTGATGATAGAAGAAAACTGCAACTGAATTCAACACCACAAATTTTCTTATGTTATCAGGTATTAATATACAAGAAACCTGTAGCTGAATAGCAATAAATTTTTTGCAACTGTATTGAAATTATATTCGATTTTGTTTTGATCTATTAGAAGAACAGGTGTTTTTACAAAGAAAATTAGGTTATTTTCAATATAAAAATATATTTCAGTTTAAAATGAAGTTTAATTTAACTTACAGTATGAATCCCCCACCTTTGTAAAGATTAAATATTAAAACAATTTGATGTTTACATTTTAATGGAATTCTTTTTAATTTTTTTGTTAAAAAGTAAAAACAACCCTTTCTGTGGATAGTACTGAAATTAAATTTGAATTGGTTTGTTAACTAACCAAAGATATCATATCTTATTGTATCAATTGAATTATTTTCTACTGTTCAGATGCTATTAGTAAAGGAATGGGAAGGCAAGACAAAATATGAAAAAACAGGCACATTTTACGAAAGAATTTTGGCCAAAACTTGGGTGAAAATTCATGCCCATTTTTTTCATATTTAGTCTCGCCAATTCTTTAATACTTGAACAAGAAAGAATAATTCAATTGAGACAATAAGATACGATATCTTTGTTGTTAATTACCAAATCAAAACCAAATGAAATTTAATGTCAGTATCCTCTACAGAAAATTTTATTTAAAAGTTTATCAAAAGAATCATTAACACTCCATTTGAATGTAAAAATCAATATGTTTAACATTTAAATTCATGTAAAGGTGGGTGTTTCATACTGTAATTTAAATTTAAATTTATTTTAAACTGAAATATATTTTTATTTAAAAACATTATATTGATTTCACTATAAATTATTCTTCCAATAGATCAAAATTAAATCAAAAGTACTTACAATACTGTTGAAAGAAAATTTATTTCTATTTAGCACCAGCTTTATTTTACATTAATCACTGGTAGCATAAGAAAATTTGTTTTTTGTTGAATTCTGCTGCAGTTTGAATAGATAATGAGATATTAGGGATATTTATAGCAGTTATCAAAAATTTTTGATGATAACTCAATCTAATTGTAGCATAGAAAAATATTTAAATGAATTTAAATTTTTAGCTATAATTTAACAAATTAGACTACTTTCCTAGAATGAAAAAGAAAATGGCGATGAGATATTATTAAAGCATTGACATTTTTATCAAAAAGAAAAAAAAAGTAAAAAAAGGAGAATTTCGCTATAAGTTTATGGAAATTATGGGCTGATAATGCAAATTAAACATTCTTAAACTCTACAATATTTAGACGTTTGCAGACAAATAATTTTCTATTTGATAGACCAATTTTACTAGTACTAACTTCATTTATAATTAAAAATAAATAGTATTACAGGTTAAAGAAAACTTCTATTCCTAAACTGTGCATGTATGTCTTCCATGATTTTGGTTCAAGGCTAAGGAAGAAATAGCTGTAACATCAACTCTTTGTCCCTCATAATTTATAACATAACAATCAATCTTTTGTTTTTCAATCAGAGTATCAGTATGTTCTAATAATCATTACTAAGAACATTTCACAAAACAGCAACTAAATTAATTGGCCATACTTTTATTGGCCATACTCGTAACATTTACACCAATTTCTATTTGAGTCATGTTCACACAAACTATGTCAACTTTTTTTTGGAAACATTTGTTTATTTTATTTTTCATTTTTTTTTTTTTTTTGGTCAAAAATTTTGTTTTAAAACTTTTGCTAATAAAAAACTATCATTTTCTATTTGTAAAAATATCAATCAAAATTTTGGTTTGTATAAATTTTGAATTGCTTGAATAATGTATCCTCATAATAGTCCAAGAGACATATTTATTATACATATTTTATATATTTATTATAGCTCTTTTTTTTTTTAATTTTTTTAATGATACATCTACATGCTGTTATTAAAACTTTTTTCATTACTCCATGTTTTAACAATGATAAATAATTTCAGAAAAATCTTATTTCTGGTTTAGCTTGTGTCAATTAGCTAAATGGAGCAAAGCAAGTAACATTAAGAAGTTTCTCTGGCTAACCAAAAATTTTAAAATGAAATAAAAGAGGTATCTAATTCTTACCTTCTAATTCAAATTCAAGCTTTTTCTTTGCATGAATTTTAACATTCAAAGATGAAGCTTTAGCTTTCAATGAAGCATCCATTGTCATCTCTATTAAAGATGGCATTCCTTCTTTAATTCCAATACTAACTAAAAGTCCAATATCGTGTAACTTTAAGTTTGAACTGCCAAGCTTATATCCATCCTTTTTAGCATCCAACTGAACGTCAATAACAACCTTGTCACTGGGTTGAACAATAACCTTAAAAGTTCTCAATTTAATTTCACCATTTTTAAATATTTTGGATTTCAACGCTTCAAATATGTCAGAAGGGAACATCTTTTGAAAGGCTATTAAAGCATTTGATAATAAACCTGTTGGAAAATCCAAAGTAATTTTACCATCTTCACCAATATCCACTCTGATGGAAGTTATAGTTGAGACCCCCTTTGGTTTATCTGACAAAAGCATGTTAGAAACATCTAAGAAGACTTTAGTACCTTTAACCATTGGAATTGTTTTAATATTTGCAGTGGCATACTGTATCGTCAGTTTTTCAATTTTAACTGCGTCCCAAAACTCCACATTAGTTTTAGTAAACATGCTAAGGAACTTTTTAAGAGGAACTTTAGAAATTGTAAACTTAATACCTCCTTTCACCTTTTCTTCTCCCATATTTTTTATTAAAACAAACATTCCATCAACATTTTCAATTCCGGGTATTCCAGTAACTTTTCCTTCTCCTGTTAGAGAATACTCTTTCGTTGACTTTACTGTCAAACTCAGAGATAGAGCAATTTCCATGCTTTTTTCTACGATTAGCTTAGATTTTTCTGCACTGCCTGTTAAAGTGTTATACAATTTCATTGGATTTATGGCTTTTCCAGTTAATAAAATCGCTGCAGCTTCGTTAGGTAGTTTGTGATAATTCATCGTAACGATATATTCATTAGCAAATTTAGCTGTTCCAGCAAATTGTATAGTAAAATCCTCATAACTTTTTTTTAGCCCAAATTCAAGGTTGAGTGTAGATTTTGGTTCAATCTAAAAAGTATATATTTTTCTAAATCTAAATATATATTGGTAATATATATATATTGTATATATATATTATATATAATATATATGGGTAATATAATAGTATTAGTAAT